>CAKOGF010000282.1:0-12460 GCA_933228935.1 Pemphredon lugubris
ATCAATAAAAAAATCTTAATAATTTATCGATTTAACTAATAACGGATCAATTCAGATAAAGTGTTTACAAAATAAACTCCACTCCAAACATAAATCTAATTCAACTGCCATCTATATTTATTTTCAGTCACAATCCTCTAAAAATATCATCCATTAACCCCAGCTTTAAATCCATATGATGAAATTCAACTTTAACCAACAAGCAACATTAGTAGAACATGATCCTTAAAAAGGCATATAATAAAATATGCTATCACACATCAAACCATCAGATGTTTGCTTCGGTGTCCCAAAGATTCTAAGAAGGTAAGATACATAAATTAAAAGGTCATGGCCAGATAAAAGTTCTCGGGAATTTAAATTCTCAATGAGAGTTAGGGATTGATCAATAGCAACTAAGCAGCATGAATCTCCAATGCCATACCAGCAAAAAAGCTCTTTTCTTCCGTATTGGCCATACAATACCCTTTGTGATATTTATAAACCTAGAACATAAAAAACTGTTAAGATCAAGATGTAAAGAAGTGAGGAAGAATTTAATTAAAAGAGGATCAAATATTAATAGAGAGGATCATGGAGATAGATTAAAGAAGAGCATAGTTTATATCCTTAAAACAGAAGCAAAAAAATGCTGTACAGATATCTCCCAACTTGGCCACAGACATGATGCTCTTGTGAGAGTAAGTCTTATTTTTATTTCTGTCTATGAAACAGAGAGTTACTGAAAGTTTAGACTTGATATTATAACATTGTTGAATTTGAGCTTCTTAAACCTGACTCTAATAAAAAATGGCTTTAGCACTATTTAATAGAAAAGTTGATCTTAATCAATTCATGTTTTACCTTTTAAACCTATTTTGGCTAGAAAATTGACATCTTTTTTTCAAACAGTGCACTTCTTGGAACCCTTTAACCCATTGAGATTCAAAATAAAAACAAAGGGAGAAATTTTCCTGGCTATTGGCAGTTTAATGGTAAGCTATAGAGATACCATAAAAGAGGTTACATCACTTTATTGCTAAATGCATGACAGAAAAATAGCTAAAATATATATTGCCATCCAACTTCCTTCAGTGTCAATTGGTTTGATTATTTATATAAATTCGTAGGGTGGAAGCAGCATGTCTGATAATTCTTATCATAGCAGCCTGGGAGAGCTCATAATCCCTCTTATTAAAAAATTGCTACAGGGCTTTCAAAATGAGCCACAGGTTTGGGTGGCAGGGATGCTTTCAGTTCAATTCTTGGAGATATACTCTTTTTCTAAAAAAAACAGTCTTCTTCTTTCGACCTCCTGTCCTCTTAGTTAAATCTTAAAGAATGTAAAAAATCCACCATATTTCCCCTTCAAAATGATTTATTTATGGTTATATGTTCCCTGCCTCTTTTTGGAGATAAATTGAAAGGGTGGAGAAATAACTTTTCAACCCATTCACAGACATTCCACAGCTGGCTTAAGAGCTTTAGAGGGTAAAAAAGATGCCATCTTTAAATCAACTTGAAAAGTGAAGAATTTCATGAACATTCCAGTAGAGATAACATGGTACTATCTTTGATACAATACCAAAATTCTCAGTAAAGTTGTGTTTCACAGTTAACGTCTTGAATCCAGTGAAGCCATAGGTGATAATCCTATAAGTATATCAAGGGTTATCGCATATGAAGTGGTACTGGTGGATTTTATATTATCATGGTCATTGCTAAACATATAGCCTTTTATACACAGATGCAGCACATTTATGATTGGATTTGATGGAATGAATCTATGGGCACCCTTTAAGTAAAAAAAATGCAACATGCTTGTTGCAAATGCTGGTAAATCTGTGGATATCCCATGGTTTGATTTAAGCTTCAATAAGGCTACTTAGATCAGTCCGCTTTTTTCTCATACCTGAGCTCCAATATGGGGGCACAGTGCTAATTGAAGTTTAAAAATTTCTCTTGAGGATCAGAGAAGATTAGACAAATGGATATTGGGGATTATTAGAGATATTTTTTCTCATACTTGGATGAAGGTATGAGGATTCAGAGAGGCGTATTTTTCCTATAATGCTGCTGCTTGGGGATTTCCTTGGAACTTTCGGCCTGATGTGGGTCATTTTTTAGTTTTTGGATGCAGCTTTGAGAGTAGTCCAGGAAGAAACTTAAAGATGAGCTACAATAAAAATGGTTAGTTTGGAAAACCTTTAAATCTCATAAGAAGAATAATGTGTATAGATACTGTCAAATTTTTTATGGGCTTGTGAAGGACAATTTAAAATGGTTTCACTAAACCCTTCAAGCTTGTTATGGGGTAAAATAAGCTTTTATTGTAGCCCACGCCTGAAAAACTTAGGGGGTTGACAGAGATCTTGAAATAATAGAGGCTTTCTTGGGATGCTATAGATGATGTGCTGCAGGCCAAAACCCTAAGAAATTCAAAGAATCTGCTCAAAACTAAGATATTTGCAGTTGGGTACTGCAACTGGCTCATGATTTAAAGCTTGGGAAATAAAGGTACCTTTATAAGCCTGGGGTCAAAGTACCTAGCTGGCTAGAGAAGCTTAATATAGATGGGTGAAGATGTTTATGAACTGCTGCCTTTTTGGGGCCCTTCACTTTGAATATTTGGTTAATACCTTACTATTGTCAAGGGATAAGATTCAACCCACTTCATGCCCTTTCTTAGTTATAATCATCATTTTCTTTGCCAAATTAATGGTTCAGCAATGTGATAACCTGCCACAACATCCTCCCCACTTATGATTGATGACCACTCTTTTAGTAGGATCAAGCTACACTAACTTTAGCTTATAAGCCAAACTGATATTTAAGAAAAAAATCATTCTCTTATTTATTTTGCTTCAACTCTGTAGGTTGCCTTGTCATTAATATTACAAAGAGCAGTTAAAAAGATGGTTTTCATTGTCAGAAATTTCATAAATATGATGCATAAAATAGCTAACAGATGGCACAGAAAACAGGAACAGGGTTTTCTGGAAGTTGGTCACTTTAAGCCTTCTTTTTGCATAGAGGCTAGATGATTTTATGTCCTGTCTCAATAATTTGATTAAAGAGCTGAAAGACATGATGCTGTTTGATACTAGCAACACAATTGCATGCAACGTGGATTACATACATGTGTTTCACCAAAGCCTGACTTTTTTACTTGTATAAGGGAAACCCTTTTCATGGTGCAGCTATTGTGTGCTTTCTGGAGCTTTCTGGGAAAGACACAGAAGGGGATCCAAATTTAAGTATTTTTTACTATTACAGACGGTTAATGGGAAGGCTTCATTAAGTGAATTTACCTTAAAGTCTAGGGATTTACATTTGAACAAATAAATTGCCTAGAAGAATCTGGGGAGTAGGTGCTGAAGTGAAAATTATCAAACAAGAAAAAAGAGTTAAATAAACTTAACATTTATTGAGCAATAAAAAGGGTCTATTTAATGTTAGGATTCAACACACAAAACATTAAAAGAGCATCAGAATTACTTTGATGGAAATAGATGGGACAAAATCCTGGTAGCAAAGCAAAAAAAAGAAAATTGATGATACCTCTTTTATGGAAATATTCCAATTTAAAAGGGAGAGAGGGGAGAATAGAACATCTGAATTGACTTTAAACTTGGCCCTAACATAGGCAAAATTAATTCTGTCTGAAATAGCCATTCACAATAGCAGCAACTTGGGGTGGTGGTTTCAACTCCTGTTTTCTATGTCCATCAGTAGTCTACCATTAGATGGGTCTCCTATTGTGAGAGTGTTAGGGCCCAAAACAGGCCATGAAAAACCCTTTGCCATATAATTTTTTGATAAATTGTTTAATTAATGTGATTAAATTTCTGATCACACTTATTGAATTAAAGAAAACCATAGCTCCAAGTTATGGATCAACCCCTGGCCAACACTAGACCTGAAAGTCCTTGGAAAAGGTTACAAAGCTAGCCAAAAATATTTTGATTGGCTAACACCTTCAGAACTCATGATTTAGAACTTAAAATACCAAATGAGCCCAAATGTCAAATCCAGTTGCCAAAAAGTGTTTTCAAAAAATTAGTTTCCTTAACTAACCAATCTAAACATGTTAAAGACAATTAAGCCAACAATAAGCTTTTGATAGCCAATAAGAAGTCACTAGTAAGTTTAGGTTCAGTTTTTTATTGAAATATAGCTGAGAAACCTTCAAGCCTTTCCCTTTTTTTTGACAACAATTCCTAATAAACAACTACATTTAATGCATTTGGAGCATTTAAAATTTGCAGGAGTTTATTAATTTTCACATCTTTTACCTTACTGTTGCTATACCACCAAGAGCACAGCCAAGCCCAATTGCAGTTCTGGGAAGCAAAGAAGGAAGCCCTTGCCACTTTTTACCCTGAATCTTTAACCCCCAGCTAATCAGGATTCTTGATCAATAATTTAATCATATATCTATTACCTCTCTTTATAGGGGCTTTTTTTTAATGCCCTCTGTTACACCAGTCTGATATTCCAAATGAACCCCCCTGCCAACTTAGCTTATGACTAAACCAATATTGGGCTTTAGAGCTCACTGAACAAGTAGTTTCTTATAAAGGAGCTATGAACCTCTGTACTAATGCTGCTATTTATCTGCTGAAGTTGGCACTATACATTTACTGGATCTTTTAGGCCTGTCTCTCAAAAGGGATACAAAGGACGTCTGACACTGATCCTGGAAATGACAGAGAGTAATAAAGGCTCAAAGATCAATATAGATATGAGCTTTCATAAATTTCTTATAATTTTAGTCAAGTTAAATTTACTTAAGGCTTGATTTTTAAAATTTGGAACTAATCACTGTAGCTGGGGTTTGATATGGTGTACATTGATACCAATTTTTTGATTTTTTTTCTTCATAGTATGGCAGACACTAAAGGGATTGGCTGCTATGCAATACAATGAAACTTCAACTGATATAAGTTACAAAGGTGTGTTTCATGGGTTTCATATACCTTCATTTAATAAAATATTTACCCTGGAGTACTACTGTGATTCTCTGAGATCAACACCTCCGCATTGGGCTCTTTTGATGCTCTTAGATCAACATCACTGTATTGGGCTCATGTGGTTCAATGTTTCTCTCAGCCATCAAGGTGTGTCCTGGATCATAGCCAGGGTCCATCTAGGTTGGGGTTCTCTTCTTCATTCATACATACAAGTTATAAGGTCAAAACTCTATCCAGGCTCATTATCAAGGTCAATATCAGATTAGGGGCCAAGAATGTTTTTGAAAACCAAAGGAAGATCCCCTTAGAAACCTTCTGGTAATCCCAGTTCCAAGTTCTTACTGGGGTCCTCCAAGATCCAGTCCAAGCTTTCTGAGATGTGCTCCAAGGTCTAGTCCAAGCTCTACCTCTTTATGTTTATCTTCTTGATCAATTTCATCCTGTACATCCATTATTACATCCTTGCATCCCTGATTCCATCATTTCATTTGATCCATGCATGACGTTTTCTCCTTGATTGAGGCCATCAATCAACCCTTTATAGACTCTTCATTCCAGCAGTCTAGCTTATGTCCTGTCTTCAAATGCCAAGGCTTAATCTATTGTCTTTTCCAGAGGTCCCAGAATCTGTCCTATGGTTGGTGCTATTAGCTAAATCTCATTCCAAGGCTAAAACCATTGTTTTTCATCTGTTTTTCTTTAATTTTAGACTCTTATTTTACCTTTTGATAAACTTTAAAGCATATACCTTATGCTCTGACTCTTCTTTAAGCTTTTCCCTTAATAGTCCAGTTATCTTTTATTAATATCTTAAGCCTTAAACCTGGTTAATTAGACCCAAAACAGCCCTAGAAAGGTTACAGATCATCCTGACAAATTTCTCTGAACTCCAGATTGTTTGTTTAATTCTTCCCAATTAGGTTTTTCCCTATTTCTTACCTTTTTCATGGTTTCTCTGGGTTTTGGATCAATCTTTCAAGTTTTCCCACAGTTTGGATTGTCTCAAAACGTTTTGCCATGACCCAAATGGTCATTTTTCATATGTTTTTTTATGAAATCCAAGTTTTCTCCAGATTGATCCGTCCCAAATGTTTCTACAAGATCACCTATTGCCATTTTGGGCATTCTAGCCCCCTCTGGAGAAATTAAGAGACCTTTCAAAAGGTTTCCCCAAGCCTAAAAGCGTTGAAAAAACATAGAAACCCCTATGTTTTTCCTCTTTTGTTTAGCATAATATTTGGTCTTTCCTTCCAATATTATCATTCCTAATAAAAATCTTTGGGATGCTCTATTGCCAGACCATTAATAAATTATTTTATTGATAAAAAATAATAGGAAAAAGCACCCAGTTTTCCCCTATTTTCCACCTTCTTGGTTTCCCTCCAAAACACTAGTAAAACATCTCTAAAATTGTCAGGATTGACAATTTACCAGTTTCCCAATGCCTAATAAGTTAGATGGGCAGGCGCCTGCCCACCCAACTCATGACAACTTAGACGAGGAGACACCAACCCGCCCAATCCACGACAGAACAGACCAACAGATGCCTGCCTGTCCGACCTTTGACAGAATAGATGAACAGATGCCCAACCGTCCAGCCTATGACAGAATGGACCAACCAACGCCAGACTGCCCGTGCCAAATGGAGCCCTGTCAAATAGTGCCCCCCCTCAATGTCTGAATTGGACCCAATGAAGCTACCAAAAGAGGACAGCAAGACACCAGCCGCCAACCTGATAGTTTTGAAGGCTTTTCCCACAGCCAATCAGAGACCAGACCTTGGGACCTCCATGGACCAGAAGACCGCCCCCAAAGATGCTATTCCAGAACAGAAGGAAGCAACCCTTTGCCCCCAGGAAACAGCCAATGAGGATCATTCTGTAATCAGTGCCCCTGACAGAATTCCGCCACCCATCTGTCCCGTGAGCCCACGACACTGGGAAAAAATCCCTCTGGCTGATGAGAATTCTGGCAATAGGGTCCTATATGAACCTATGGACCTTACTCCAGGCATCATCACCATTTTTTAATAAAGGTTATGAGACATTGGGTCTCTCAAATACTGCCATATTTTGTTCTTGTAATTTGCCAGTTTAACCACCACCCTAGCCTGCCCACCAGTACTACGTCTGCCACCCTAGGAAGTACTACGCGCTACCCGCAGACCAATTTACATATGGACATGGAGCCGCCCATCACTCCCAAACCCACGCCCATGCCCGCTCCCAACCTCCCGCCCGACCCATCCAGTAAGCTATTTGGTATTGCGTACATCACCCTTATGGGGGTAGTGGATGCAATAGTGCCGCCCGCTGGCCCATGGTCCTGGATAGGGAAGTCCTTCTTGTACCTCCTTAAGTTAGCTCCAATTGTGTGGTGGGCTCTGCCTGCCGGCCCAGCATCCCATCCCCTTTCAGGAGGCAAGGCGTCAACCACTCACAGTTGGATCCCTGACATTATGGCAATCTACTTAAACCCTGGTAACCTGAGCCCCAAGATGTTAATTATTCTTGGGGCATCTTGTATGTTTTTGATTATGATAATCACTTATTACACCCTAAGATGACCAAGAACCTGACCCAATCTGTATGGAAAAGAAAAAATCACAGACTCCCCAAAGACCACGAGACCCACTCTGAGCCCTCCAAGGGCCCTTCTTCACAAGTACAGAACATTATAGTTAACCAGCCCATCACCAAGGTAGAGATGCCCCAGATGGGGAAACTTACCCTTGAGGAAGCCAGAAGCGCCATGCCAGTCCTTTGCCTCCATTTCCAAGCCAACGCGCCCTCCTACACCAGCGACACTGAAAAAGTCCTAGGAGTGGCCGCCATGCTCTCTGGAGATGCCCTTGACTGGTTTGGAGAGGCCATGTCCAAAGACGTAGAATTCTGTATGGACTACGCTAAGTTTGAAGCTGAGCTGATGGCCACTGGAGAAGACCATGACACCAGATACTATGCCTTGAACTCCTTGCTTGAGATCCGACAAGGAGCACGCCCCATCCAAGCGTACATTGATGAATTCCTCAAACTAAAGACCCACACTCAACTAGAAGATGAGCTAGCCGCCATCATCTTCCGCAAAGGAGTCAACTTGGCCATGAAAGACTTGCTCAAACATCACCCGCCCTTGCTCGGCCTAGAGGAATTAATTCCACTATGCTGAGGCCTCAGCATGAATCAAGTTAGTGCCGGACCAGTGCTGTTCCGACCCGTTTGTGCCCCCACGCCCAGTAGAGTTGGAATGACCCCTGATGAGCTCCAAAGACACTACCGCAAAGGACTATGCTTCCACTGTCATGAAGCAGGACACCTGACCAAGGCCTGCCCCAAAAAGCTGAACACCCCTGTTTCTCTTGCCCAATTAAACACCCCTGCTCAGTCTTACAAGTTTATCATGATAAATGTCCAAACCAACGGCATTGCCTGAAGTTTAGAAGCCTTTATTGATACAGGAGCTGACCGTAGCTTCATTGACACAGACCTGGCACAAGAATTAGGGCTGACGGCTTCCCCAAACCAGCTGCAAGTTATAATGGGAAACAGCACTAGGGACATTGGACATGAGTGTGAACAGGAACTTCCCTTGGAATTGGGCAGTAATGCATACCCCTCCTCCCTGGTACTACTGAAAGGCCTCCCCTACCCTTTAATTTTAGGAGACGCCTGGTCCGACAGACATGGATTAATCCTCAACTACTGTGACCAGACAGTTACCGTTGGGAACAAGGAAATCCACAACACGGTGCCATTTTTCCTACACCCTGAGGGAGGACCTGAGAACAAACTTCTGACCCTCAGAATAGAACTCAGCAAGGGAATCTTGCCAACACCACTGGAGAAATGGGAACATGTGTTCAGCAAGGACGCAGCCACAATCCTGCCCAAACATTCAATCTACGACCACACTATTGACCTACTACCCAACACCCAGCCAAGTCATGGACCCGTGTATAGCTGCAACCACCGCAAACAGATAGCCCTCAAAACCTACCTCGAGGACATGACTGCTAAGGAATTCATCAGAGTATCCAAGGCCCCCTTCTTGTCACCCATGCTGTTTGTGGGTAAGAAGGATGGAGGAATGCGCCCCTGTGTAAACTACCAGAAGCTTAATGATATCACAGTGAAAAACAGATATCCCATTCCCAATGCTGATGACTTGTGTGATTTACTTACAGGGGCACAGGTCTATTCAAAGATTGACCTCCAAGACGCCTTCAATCAGATTTTTGTGAAAGAGGGAGACAAATACAAGACCGCTTTCAAAACCAGATACGGGCTCTACGAGTACCTGGTGATGCCGTTTGGGCTGTGCAACGCCCCCAGTACGTTCCAAAGGATGATCAACTCTGTACTAGGAGAATACATTGACCAGTTCTGTGTCACCTACCTTGACGACATCTTGATCTACAGCAAAACTCACAAAGAACACCTACAACACTTAGACCTCATCCTAGAAAGACTATCCCAGGCCAACCTCCATGCTAAACTCAAAAAATGTGAATTCTTCCAGTCCAAAGTGGAATTCCTGGGTTATGTGGTCAAGACAGGGGGATTTGCAATGGCACAAGACAAAGTCAACACAGTCACTAGTTGGCCGACACCCAAGAACAGGAAGGACGTCAGAAGTTTCCTGGGCCTGGCAAACTACTGCAGAGATTTCATCCAAAATTTTCTCTGATAACCCTGCCTCTCACCCATCTCTGCTCTGATAAAGTGCCCTTTGTCTGGTCCCCTGAGTGCACGACCGCCTTCGAGTCCCTGAAAGCTGCCTTTACATCAGCCCCTTTCCTTGCCATGCCTGACCCTTCCAAACCTTTTGTCCTTGAGACAGATTCCTTTGACTTTGCGGTAGGGGGAGTCCTTCTTCAGGAAGGAGGGGATGGTATGCTACATCCTGTAGCATATTACTCAAAGAAATTGTTACCAGCTGAAGCAAACTACCTGATATATGACAAAGAGATGCTGGCAATCATGAATACACTGAAACACTGGAGAAGATACCTGTGTAGCGCTGAATTCCCTGTCAAAGTCCCAACTAATCACAAGAATTTAGTTTACTTCTTCAAACCCCAACAGCCAAACCAGAGACAGGCTAGATAGGCCCTGGAATTAGCTGACTACACACTGACTATTGACTAAAAACTGGGAAAGGTCAACATAGTCCCTGACGCCCTGAGTAGAAGAGCTGACCTGGCACCAACCAATGCTGAGACCCGCGACCACAACACCCACGTCCTCCTTGATCCTGCTAGCCTGGGCATCCACCTGAACTACCTGAAGATACAGGCCAACAAAACTGATGTGTTGGAATCACAAACCAAAGATGAATTCTCCAAGTCAATGATCAATGACCTCTCCAAATCCCTAGACTGTGCACACTACCATAAAGGGTACTCACTAAAAGGCACCACGCTGATGCTTCACAACAGAATTTACGTACCAGAAGGAAACACCCGGACTGACGTCCTCCGAGACTACCATGACTCAGAGATGGCTGGACACCCAGGTCAACTCAAGACTCTGCAAAGTATAAAACAAAACTTCACCTGGCCTAAGATAGACCAAGATGTAGCCATGTACCTGAAAGGATGTGAGACCTGTGGAAGGACAAAGACACGCCGGAACAAACCTGAAGGATTGCTGAGACTGCTAGACATTCCCACTGGACCGTGGAGATCAGTCTCTATGGATTACATAGTGGAACTACCCCAGTCCGGCCCCTTTAATGCAATCCTGGTAATGGTGGATAGATTTACAAAGATGTCCTACTTTGTACCCACCACTACTCACTGTACTGCCACAGAGACCGCCCAGCACTTCCATGATAAGATACTCACCCAACATGGCATACCAGAAGAAGTCATCACCGACAGGGGGCCCCAGTTCACATCTCACTACTGGTTACAAGTGATGAAGGACCTAGGAATTAAACGCTGCACATCTACATCTTACCACCCACAGACAGATGGCCAAACTGAACGAGTCAACCAGATACTAGAACAATACCTATGATTCTATGCCAATGCAGACCAAAACAATTGGTCAAAAATGCTGCCTATGGCCCAATTTGCCAATAACAATAAAGACCACGCCTCCATGGGAATGTCGCCGTTCAAAGCCAGTTATGGATTTGACCCCACTTGGGACCCCAAGATTGGAGAAAAGGAAACCAACCCCGCTAGATGCACCTGGATTAAACAGATACACAAAAATCAGGCCACCTGCTTAACAAACCTGAACCAAGTTGTGAAAACCTACAAAGTATTTGCAGACCAAAGATGAATCCAAGGCCAGTTGTTGCAAGTTGGAGACAAGGTTTACCTAGATTCCCGCAACATTCCCCTCCACATTCTGTGCCGCAAACTGGCCCACAGAAGAAGTGGCCCATATAAAGATAACCAAACTGGTTGGAGAAGTGGCTTTCAAACTAGACCTACCCCCCTCCTGGAAAATCCACAATGTATTTCACTGCTCCCTACTGTTTAAAAAAAATGGGATATTGCTCCCTCATCAGCTACTCAAGTCAGCCACACCCCCTATCCAGACTAGCCAATCAGAAGAATATGAAGTAGAATTCATCCACGGTAGCAGAACCCACCGCCAAACCCCACAATACTATGTAAAATGGAAAGGTTACCCCCTGGAAGAAAGACTTGGGAACCACTGAGAAATCTAACTAATGCTGAGAAAGCCATCCAGCAATACTTATCCAAGAGGACCCGGGTTGAAGGGATTTTGGGGGAAGAAGGGGATGATGTCAGGATTGACAATTTACCAGCTTTCCTGATGCCTAATAAATTAGATGGGCAGGCACCCGCCCGCCCAACTCATGACAACTTAGACAAGGAGACACCAACCCGCCCAATCCACAATGGAACAGACCAACAGATGCCCGCCCGTCCGACCTTTGACAGAATAGATGAACAGATGAACAGACGCCCAACCGTCTGGCCTATGACAGAATGGACCAACTGACGCCAGACTGCCCATGCCAAATGGAGCCCTGTCAAATAGAGCCCCCCTCAATGTCTGAATTGGACCCAATGAAGCTACCAAAAGAGGATGGCAAGACACCAGCCGCCAACCTGATAGTTTTGAAGGCTTTTCCCAAAGCCAATCAGAGACCAGACCTTGGGACCTCCATGGACCAGAAGGCCGCCCCCAAGAATACTATTCCAGAACAGAAGGGAGCGACCCTTTGCTCCCATGGAACAGCCAATGAGGATTATTCCGTAATCAGTGCCCCCGACAGAATTCCGCCACCCATCCGTCCCGTGAACCCACGACACTGGGAAAAAAAATCCCTCTGGCTGATGAGAATTCTGGCAATAGGGTCCTATATGAACCTATGGACCTTACTCCAGGCATCATCACCATTTTTTAATAAAGGTTATGAGACATTGGGTCTCTCAAATACTGCCATATTTTGTCCTTGTAATTTGCCAGTTTAACCACCACCCTAGCCCGCCCGCCAGTACTGTGTCCGCCATCTTAGAACGC
>CAKOGF010000283.1:0-12443 GCA_933228935.1 Pemphredon lugubris
CAAGCAGCTGCACTTAAGCAGGTCCATCAGGAGCTCCAATCCACCCTCGCCGCTGCCGTGACAACTTACAAGGAATATGCAGATCGGAAACGTCAAGCAGGTCCAACTTATCGTCCTGGTGACCTAGTGATGGTTGACTCCCGTAACATGAAGTTAAAAGTTCCCTGCCGAAAGTTAGGACCCAAGTGTGTAGGTCCCTTCAAAGTTGAACGACAGATTGGTCCTTCTGCCTACCGTCTGCTCCTGCCACCAGCTTTTAAAATCTTCCACACCTTCCACGAATGCTTACTCACTCCATACCTTGGTAAAGAAGAAATCCCTACCCAACCAATTGTGGTAGAAGGTGAACCTGAGTATGAGTTACAATGCATTTTAGCATCCCGAAGAAATCGACGAAGACTTGAATATCTTGTGTCTTGGAAAGGATACCCAGAATCAGAGAATTCGTGGGTCCCCCATTATGATTGTGTAAACGCTCCCGATCTCATTCGAGAATTTTATTCTCGTTTTCCTGACGCTGTCGGTCACCCCCCTGCAACCTTGGCCGCTATGAAACTCCCACCTGCCCACAAAAACTTCTCTCTCTCCCACCTTCCTGACGGTGGTTTGATTCCCCAGCCTAAAGCAGAGGGTAATGTCACGATAAGTTCCATAATGCCGGGTATTAGCCGCCCAAAGCGTAAAGAGCGTCGATTTGGGAAACCGTTAAGTAAATTAACGAGTTCTGAAGATCTAAATAACACAGTGGATCGGAAATGGGTCACAGCTGCACCTGTACGTCATCAGAAAATCCCTGTCCCTCTTGCTCTGACACTGATAAATCGACGTAATCTAAGAATCACTAGATATCGGTTGATTAATCAGAATGGGCATCAGAAGTTAATCACTTTGAGTCTCCTTTCTTACTGGTCCAAGTACTCTCTGGAATGAAGAAAAAAAAAGACTGGAAGGAGTAGACTCAAGTGAAAATTGCTGAGTCGAAAGGAAATTGGTATATATACGAAAATTATTCACAATCAACTCTTAAGAGTTGAGTCCTCTATATTCAATAAAACCAATCTTCATTCTAAGTAACAACATGACTATTATTTTAGGGTTGCTACGGTATATCCCGTATAACCTTATAATCAACAGGATTATCACTGGTAGATGGGGCCCCGCCGCGAATTCCGCCCCGTCCGCGCCCCCGGTCCCGTCGATCGAAACCCCCGACGTTCGCGCCTTTGTCGATGAAATGAACGCAGTTCCGGTTCCGTCTTCCCAATGCCCGGAGCTCTATCCAGAGGATACTCTAATCACTTCCCAAATGATTTATTTATTCCTACTCTGGTTGGTCTTGTTCATTCTACTCAATCCTGGTATTATTCTAGGAAATTTTACTAAGAGATATCTGAAGTTGAGATGGTGGTTAATTCTGAATTCCTTGTGGATTTGGGTGTTTATCCCTCATCACCTTGAAACAACTTCTTATAATCCTTCAATTTCCGTCACACCACCAACAACTAAAGGACACCCTTCCCAGCAGATGGCAACTCTATACCATGGGTACCGTGGCCCTAAAGAATTAACCCTCTAAAACATACTGCTCATACCAACTACTCAGTTTAATACCATCTCTACTTTGAGAGGTCTGAACACACCCATGCCTGCAACTGTCCCCAATATCATGCCAGCTCACATTGCTGCATGCCTAAGAAATTCCAATATTGGTTCCTTCTCTGGACTATGTACAGAGAACGCCGAAACCTGGTTAAGAGCTGCACAAAAAAAGCTGGAGCAGATGCAGTGTCCACAACGCTTCTGGATCCCCAAAGTGGCCATTTGTGTAACAATTGTATCTAAAAAAGTTAGTTTAAACATTTAAACGTTTTTACATCAGTTTCTTACCACTCTGCTCTGATGGAGAAAGTTTTCTTTTTTCTTTTGGGCCTCCAGGCCTGTTTTTCCGCTGCTTAGCAGCAATTGGCTCTGATCAACGCTGCTAAGCAGCAAAACAGCTTCTGCTATTTCTTTTTCTTCTTTCTGCTTCTTCTTTTGGTGCTCTCCTTTTGGAGTGAGCATCTATATTATTATTATGATCTTCTGCCTATCAGTTGGGCAGCTTTGCCAATCTTCCCCTTTACTTCTATAAATAAAGCTTGTTTTGAAGAGTAGGCTTTTAAGCTGAAATTCTAAGTGGTCTTTACCCTAACCTACTTCATCTTCTTCAAATCTCTTCATTTCCTTTTTATTTTTATAGGAATTATTGGTATTTGCTATTTTCCTTCTAAAGAAAGTTAAGGTTTAGGGATTTCCTTTTATTTATTTTTTTGCTTTCATTATGGAATTTATAAGATAACAAGCCCTGATCTTGTTGTCACCATTTTCTTCTTTTAAGGAGTCTTTTACCTCCCAAATGTTAAGATATTCAGATGGTAAATACCCTAACATTTATATACCTTTAGTTACCAATAAATTGCTTTTGAACACTCTATTCTACCTTTTATGTCTTGGAATAGTAAAGTTCATGATCCCTTTTATTTATCAATACAAGTTCATTGCTGGCTTAGTAAAGGTATTGTTACAGACAGTACCTACGTTTTTATACCTATTAAACCTGAATTCTAACGCTCTTCATGCATTAGTATATAATTTATCTCCTATTTGGGCAAGGACCTACATTATTTCAGCTTCAAATGGGGTTAGCCCAGGAAAAACCTTTTCTACCTTATCTATAGTGATACTAGCAATAGTATTTTCAGTAATCCTTGGAGCTTTTATCTCCCTTTTGGGGTTTCTCTTTGGCTGGCTCTATGACAAAGTTTTTAACAAGCCAACCGTTCCTATTCCTAATAACTCTCATACCACTCAGACAGTTGTGCTGCACAATCTTGCTTTGTTGGCATCTACCCCTACTCCAAACATTTTCAACATCCTGTCTTATGCTCAAGCTCACTTTACAGCATACAGCAAGAAGTTCTCCACCCATGCTCTCAAGGTTCTATACTTAGCTGAAAAGCTCACAGGACACTATTGAGACTGGTTCAGTTCATACTCAGTCCATAATCCATCAATATTAAAGGATTAAAATCAGCTTTTTTTGTCACTACTGGCCTTCTTGGGAGAGGACAAAGATACCTACTCCCCTACCTCCTCTTGCTTTGCTGGTTTCTACCAAGGTTTTCTTTCCTTGGGAGACTATAATCACAAGTTTTGGGTTCTCCAGGAAAAACTGTAGGCTTCTGATGCTGAGGTCTGTATTTTCTACAAGAAAAGACTCAATCCTGGTGTCAGGAAATCTAGTTAATTAAGATTGACTGATATATTTTCTCATCCACTATATCACCAATACTTTAGACGGGATGCTGCCTGACTATTGCATCATCCAAAGCAATCAAGCTGACAACCATAACAAGATCATTCAATTCTGGAATAGATGAAGAACTGGCTCTTGATTGGCTGGTTACAAAGCACAATAGACAGGACAACAGCCAAATTGTGTTCCAAGAAGTAATCCAGAATATGCGCCTTTGTCAATCCTGACTAAGAGCTATTCCAAAGATATGGGCTTGTAGACGCAGGACTGCCCAATGATAGTGCAGCTCATTGGCTGATAGACACAGTGCCGCCAGATTTGAGTCTACCTCAAGAACATGACGCTAAATTGGCCAAACCAAGAGTGTCTTGTCAGCAGCCCAAAACATGGGTCTGCCAATAAATTAAACTAGCAAATATTTTGCATAGTCCAAGGGAATTCTATGCTGAATAGGGCAAACTATCAGCATAAGAATTTGCCTCATTCTAGATCAATAATAAGGTCTAGAATTAAAGCTCTGGGGGTTGAAGCTAGCAGCTTGGGGATGATAGGCTGACTAGCAAGAGCAATGACAACCAGACTTCTGTCTGGGCATAGTATCCTATACTATAAAAAGCCCTTCTAAGCTGGCTTAGAAGGCAGACAATTTTACCCCATTGTTTATATTTATTGTTATAGTAACAGGCAGTGTTGATAAGAGCATATTATCAGCACTTTAATCCTGCCACAGACACCCCTGCCCAAAGCTGTTGGTGTTGCGTCCCCAAAGGACCACATGATCCCATCACATTGCCTCCAGTAACGTAGGACAAAACACCACCCATTACTGCCACTGTAGAACATCAATTGGAAGTCCATCTGTTGCCATACAGATCCCCTATCAACAACTCAAATAATAACGTTTTCCAACTTCCTAATAAACATAATTCTTGTTTAAGACCCCAAAATCTTGGCACCTGGCCTCAAGGAGTTCCTTGTACATCATTACTTACCCAATAAACTTGAACCCCTCATCAAAGAGGCTGTAAAGTAAAAAAGAAAATACCTCCTTACAAAACCTACTACTTCTAAGCTATCTTCATCAGCAAAACCTTTCTCCTCTAAACTACCCCTTACAAGTGCCCCTCCTGGCACCAAACCAAGACCAGGAGAAAATTTCTGCCTCACTGCTGAGGAGGTTCTTAGAAGAAGAAACAATAATCTTTGCTCCTATTGCGGTTCTAAGGACCACTCCCTCCTCACCTGCCCTCTTTCCAAACAAGCTGTTTCTAGCTCTGAGAAGAGTTCAACGCTCACTTCACTTTCTCCTAAGAAGGCTTCTTGCTCTCCTACTGTCCTTGTTACTATTCACGGCCCCCTTGGTAAGGTTAAGGTGCTTGCTCTTCTGGACACTGGCGCAGATGCCAATTTCATTGAAGAAAAACTTACCAATCTGATGGGACTTTCTTCTTCTGGTTCTCTTGACGTCAAGGTAGGCAATAGAACTTTTACATATGCTACTCCCATCCTTCATCCAGTTACTATTTATTTGGAGGGCTCTCTTTTCCAAGTCATTTGCAATTCTTCTCCTAATTTGTCTTTTCCCTTTATTCTTGGTTTCCCTTGGTTAAGAGAATCTCTCCTCAATTTTGATCACCCTAACAATAAGATCCCGTTCACTTGCAATGATACTACCAGGTCAATCCCCTTAGTTTCTGGCACTCTCCATCCACCACTCTCAGAAACAAGGCTTACCACTATGTCTAGCCCAATTCTGGACTCTCTTCTCTAATTACCTTGATGGCCTACCATCTTGCTTTGCCAATTACCACGATTGCTTCAGTGAGAAGGAATGCAATTTATTACCTCCACACAGACCTTATGACATCCAGATCAACCTCAAGCCTGGAACTGTACCACCTTGGGGGAGACTTATCCCCCTATCTGACACAGACAACACTCTTCTTAAGGATTACATCAACAACAAACTTGCTAAAGGCTTTATATATCACTCTACCTCTCCGTGCTCTTCCCCTATATTTTTGTGGGGAAGTCTGATGGCTCCAAACGTCCTTGTGTGGATTTTAGGGCACTCAACAAGATCACAATCAAGGACCGCTGTCCCATTCCATCTGCTGAAGCTCTGACAGACTGTCTTATGGGGAGTTGTATCTATACCAAGAATGACTTACAAAGTGCCTTTAACCAAGTCAGAGTTGCCCCTGGCCACAAGTGGAAGACTGCTTTTTGCACCCCCTTTGGCCTTTATGAATACAACGTCATGCCCTTTGGACTTTGTTATGCTCCTTCTACCTTCCAGGCCCTCATGAATGAGGCTCTCCTTCCTTTCCTTAACTAATTTGTTGTTGTCTATCTTGATGAAATTCTGATCTACTCCTCAAATTCCACCAATCACATTTCTCATGTAAAGCAGGTACTCCAGCATCTTTGAGATTATAACCTCTTTGCAAAAATCTCAAAGTGTTCTTTTTTTGCACTGAAGTCGACTTCCTTGGATATGTGGTTACCCAGAACGGTTTTGCAGTAGCACCAAGCAAAGTAGAGGCCATCCAGAATTGACCTCCTCCCAGCACTTGTTCTCAACTACGCGGGTTTTTGGGATTGGCAAACTATTGCCACAAATTTGTGGAAAACTTTTCTTCTCTTGTCCTTCCCTTGACTTCTCTTACTTCTCCCTCTGTTCCTTTTGTTTGGTCTCCTGAGGCCCAGGAGGCTTTTGAGGCTACTAAGGCTGTCTTTGTTTCCACTCCTGTCCTCCTCATGCCTGATTCCTCTAAGCCTTTTGTTTTCAAAACCAATGCAAGTGACTACGCTGTTGGAGGTGTACTGCTTCAGCTTGGGGGGATGGTGAGCAACACCATGTTGCTTACTTTTTGCAGAAGCATCTTCCTGCTGAACAGAACTACCCAGTACATAATAAAGAGCTTCTATCAATCCTTAAAGCCCTCAAGAATTGGTGCTGTTACCTTGAAGGCCTTGAAGAACATTTTCTTATCTATACTGATCATAAGAATCTCCTTTACTTTACTTAGAGTTGACACATTTCTTAACGCCATGCTTGATGGGTATTGGAACTCTCAAACTTTTGTTTCAGAATTATCTACAAGAAAAGTGTCCTCAATACTCTACCCGATGCTCTTAGTCACCATCCTTCTTCAGCTGAGACTGATGAGGAATATGAGGAACTCAACACTAAGGTTGTCTTTTTGCCTGATAATTTCCTCTCCCTCAATGTCGTCATTACCACTTCTCCTGATATTAAGAAGATACAATCTTCTCAGCTTTCTGAAGAATTCTCTTCTTAGCTTATTTCTATCCTGTCTAACAAACAGAAGTCATCTAATCCATGGTTTTCTCTTAGAGAAGGTATACTCTACTTCAACAGTCTTCTTGTTGTTCTGCCCCCTAATTTACAACAATCCCTCACTATCACTTTCCATGATTCTTTAGCAGCAGGTCACTCTGGATATAAGAAGACGCTCTCCAAACTTTGTGATCATTTTTGGTGGCCTAAAATGTCTTCATATGTCAAGAATTATGTTAGTAGCTGTCTTATTTGTCAAAGAAGCAAACATTCTACCCAGAAACCTATTGGGCTTCTTTGCCCTCTTCCTATCCCCAAGGGTCCTTGGCAGTTTTTTTTGCTTGACTACATTGTCCAACTATTTTTCTCCAACGGATTTGATGCCATTTTGGTAGTTGTTGATTGTTTCTCTAAACAGGCTATATTTTCTCCTTGTAACTCAGACATTACTGCAAAACAGACCGCGTCCTTGTTTGTTAGTCATGTTTTTGTTCATCATGGTACTCCAAGAGACATTGTGTCTGATTGTGGTCCTCAGTTTCTATCACTTTTCTGGAAGGAGTTTATGTCACTACTATTTATATATCTTTCTCTAAGCACTTCTTATCATCCTCAGTCTGATGGACAAACCAAACACACAAATCAAACCTTAGAGAGTTTTCTTTGTTGTTTTTTCAATGAACAGCAAGACAATTGGGCTTTTCATCTTCCTCTGGCTCAATACTATTATAATGCTAGCCCTCATTCTTCTATTAGTATAACTCCATTTATGGCTAACTTGGGTTATAATCCTTCTTTTGTTTCTTCTGTAAGCTCTTCTTCTTGCTCTCCCTTAGCTGAGGATTTTGTCACACAGCTACAATTGCTACAAGCTTCATTGAAGAATAATCTTTCTAAGGCCATTGATCTTTATAAGAGAAATGCTGACAAACACATTCAAGAAGGAAGACAGATTTGTGTACACAATTTAGTTTATTTAAACACCAAAAACCTCCCTATCAAATGGCCTTCCCGCAAACTTGAGCCACACTTTATAGGACCCTTTTCTGTAATGGAAAGAATTAGAAAGGTAGCTTACCGCCTCAAATTACCCCCAGGCTATATAATCCATAATGTTTTTCATGTTTCCCACTTAAAGCTTCAGACCAAGGACCCTCCCTCACATCAACTTTCCAAACCCCCTCCATATCAATTGATAGATGGTACACCTGAGTAAAAAGTTGAATCTATCATTGGCTATTATTATCACTACCAAAAGCTTCAATTCCAAGTAATGTGGAAGGGATATCCTGTTAAGGAGAGCTCTTGGAAACCTGCTGACAATCTTACTGGGTGCCAGGCCCTATTAGATCTTTATATCCAAGATCATCCTGAACTTGGATCTGGGGAGGGTAATGTAACAATTGTATCTAAAAGAAAATTGTTAGTTTAAACGTTTTTACGTTGGTTCCTTACCGCTCTGCTCCAACAAAGTAAATTTTTCTTTTCTTTTGGGCCTCTGGGCCTGTTTTTCTGCTGCTTAGCAGTGATTGGCTCTGATCAACGCTGCTAAGCAGCAAAACAGCTTCTGCTGCTTCTGTTTCTTCTTTCTGCTTCTTTTTTTTGGTGCTCTCTTTTTGGGGTGAGCATTTATATTATTATTATGATCTTCTGCCTATCAGTTGGGCAGCTTTGCCAATCTTCCCCTTTACTTCTATAAATAAAGCTTGTTTTGAAGAGTAGGCTTTTAAGCTGAAATTCTAAGTGGTCTTTACCCTATCTACTTCATCTTCTTCAAATCTCTTCATTTCCTTTTTATTTTTATAGGAATTATTGGTATTTGCTATTTTCCTTCTAAAGAAAGTTAAGGTTTAGGGATTTCCTTTTATTTTATTTTATTTTATTTTGCTTCCATTATGGAATTTATAAGACAACAAGCCCTGAGCTTGTTGTCACCATTTTCTTCTTTTAAGGAGACTTTTAATTTCCAAATGTTAAGATATTCAGATGGTGAATATCCTAACATTGATATACCTTTAGTTACCAATAAATTGCTTTTGAACACTCTATTCTACCTTTTATGTCTTGGACTAGTAAACTCCATGACCCCTTTTATTTCTCAATACAAGTTCATTGCTGGCTTAGTAAAGGTATTGTTACAGACAGTACCTACGTTTTTTATACCTATTAAACCTGAATCCTAACGCTCTCCATGTGTTAGTATACATTTTATCTCTTATTTGGGCAAGGCCCTACAATTTGTCTAACAGAAGACGCTGCTCTTTGGTCAGCAGAGTGGCATGAAAGCACGCCACCCAAAGACCAAACTTAGGACAGATTCCAAGAAGCTTTCCTGGATAAATTTTTGAAGCAAATGTCAGAGTTCTGTGTGGCCCAGGAAATGTGCAAGCTGAAACAGACAGAAAAAATTAAGGACTACATTCACGTGTGGGAGGAACTTTGGCGTTCAGCCCCACCCAAGATGATCTTTGACAATCCCTCCACTGTTCTAGTCTTTTGGGATGGGCTCAAATCCTATGTCCAGAGACATATGATCATGTGCAACTGTGTGAACCTCAAGAGTGCATACAATGAGGCTGAGTTGGCTGCGGGAACAGCAGACTCCCTGCATAAGCACACTAGATCAGCACACTCAGAAAAGATGCAGGCTGAGACATCTTGCCCATCTCAACCAGGTTGTGTGCAACATGACAACAAGCTGTATGATTGACCTCAATCCTTGGGTTCTGCTGCACAAAGTAACCAGACCAACTTCTTCGGAAGTATGAACCAGGTTAATGAAGAATGAGGAAATGCCCAGGAGACTTAATAAGCAAGTCAGGGTCCCCAGTCTCAACCAACAACTTGCAATCTGCCTTGCCTGAATTCTATCCCCAAGAGGTAGACCAAATCACCATGTGTGGATACCCTCTGGTGATGCCTTGCTCTTTGCCATAGCAAACAGCAGAAATAGACTCATTTCCTGTTTTTTTTTCCATTTTTGAACTTGCAAGGGGTTTGCACTGTTGGAATCTGGAGCAGACTGCACCCTGGTAAATGAGAAGCTTGTCAAAACTATGAAGCTCCCAACTGCTTCTAGCAGCATCAATTTTGTTAAGCTCACAGATAGACACTTGTTTCCCATAAAGACAAAACCAAAACCTTTACCATACATCTAAGAAAGGTCAATAGCATCATCATAGCACCTGTCCTGAGTTTTATGCATTATTATAAGTCCTTGGTCTGGATTAGATAAAGAAAAATAATCTACATGTGGATTGGGTCACATTGACTCTCATTGTAGAATGCCCTGTTCACCATCACATTTATCTCAGTTCTGCCAACAAGCTACTCATTGACCATATATTTGTAAGGATCACTGAGTCACAGGATAAAAAAGATGACCTCATTGGTAGGCAACAGCATATCAAAAAAACAGCATCTCAAATTTATGCCATCTTGAATTTATAATAAAAACAGCATTTTGAATATGGAATTTTGAATTATGCTATCTTGAATTTACGCCATCTCAAAATTATAGTAAAACAGCATCTCAAAGTATTTCAAATAACAGAAAAATACAAAGGAAATACTAAAAACCATATAAAAATCTAAAAAAATATAAAATATCATGGGTAGACCAAAAAGACCCTCAGAATTCTAATTCTGCAATAAAAAAGAGGTTAATTTGAAGCAACATTGCAATATAAAGCACCAAAGTCAAAAAAGCCAAAAAAAGGCTTCTTTGACCTTGTTGTTTGCAAATTAAGCTATATACTATATCTAAACTATGCTAAAAGCTATTATATATATGTAATATTAAGAATAAGCAAAAAAGCAATAGCAAAATGAGGATTTTATTAGCAAAAGCAATCAAACATTCTTAGATAAAGCAACAGAAATTGGCTAGAGATGCTCAAGTTTTCTATCCTTGGCATAGTAATTGAGCACTGCCTTGCTGAATTCTTGGTAATTGACCACAGCCTTGGTTTGCTGGGGGGGGTCATCCTTTGTTCCCATCCAAGTCTTGAACTGGCGGGCAGAGATGGACTTCTGGGTCTTTAAGCAGGACATGATTTTGTTGAACTTGGGCTTCTTGACCCATACCCTGGTAGCAAACTGGCTATGTCACCCTTCAAGAGAAGAGGTGGTCTTGATCAGGCTGTTCTTGACTTTTCTGAAGCAGTTTCAGTTGATTGAGTCACCTCCCTTTCTGATCTGGCGTGCTCCTTGGAAGACTTCAATCCACTGAGTTTCAAATTACTCAATGAAGGGAGCAAAGATATCCTGGTTGGCAGTGATATAGGGATGGCGCATCAGTGCATCATAAAAGGCATTAACCTCCTCTTTCCTCACTAGAGCCAGGGCAGCAAAGCAATCAAAGACATCTTTGCCCTTGTAGGTACCATTGGCATTTATGAGCTCATTAAGAGCAGGGACCTTTTGAAGGCGGTGGCAAAGGGCTTGACAGAAGTGGAAATAACATCCCTGGGGGGAGCTCTTTAAAACCTTGACAAAGGCATTGGCCTGAGCTTGCTCAAAGTCAACCACAAGGTGAGTGTGATAGGGTATGCTCTTGAATTTCTTTCTAAGAGCTTCTTCTTCTTTTGTCCTCCAGTCTTCTTGGGCAGCTTATCAAAAAATGGAATTTTTTATCCAGTTTATTCTTGAGGATGAACAGGGAAAAGTCATAAGTGTCCTAATTTTTATTGGGGAGGAAGTAGAACACCAGGGGAAGAGCTAGGTTGCCTACCTTTCTGTGGATGTTCCAGAGCTTACTGAAGAGCTTGGGACAGGTGGAAAAGGTACCATCAGCCAGCCAGGTGGTGCACTTCAGTAGATTTTGCAAATACTGACTGGTGGCAAAGCAGATGATGTGATTCTTGGCATCAACACCATCATCATAAAGGAGGAACCGCTCTCCATGCCTTGACATCTTTTACCTGCCAGTAAAGATAAGCTCATTAATAGAGGTGGCACTGACTCCCTCTGTGCTCTGAGCATACCTCTAGTCTGTGAAGTACTGCAGCAACTTGCTTGCATCACCAGAAGAGGCAAGTTGTGAGTCATTGAGGTAAAGAAGGGCTTCATTGACAACCTCAATTGAGTTTTATTTCTGGTGGTTGAGAAGACCTGGCGGAGGTACCAGCGTATAAGCTGGTATAAGACATCAAATGACTCAGTACAGCCATGTTCAACTGTGAGTGCCTTAAACAGAGTGAAGCCATAAGTAGTGAGGCAGGCAGGACAGCCAAGGCTCTCACACTTGAAGTGATGCTGATAGAGAGGTGTCTTCTTTTCATTGCAGCTAAAGATATACCCCTTATAGAAAAATCCAGCACCACCTTTCTTTGTCATGATGGGGTAGGCCTCAGGGTAGGTGGTGGGGACAACAAAGGTACCATGCCTGTTACAGATGTTACCAATAGTGTGGATATCCCACACTTTAATATCAGCATTCTAAGAAGCACCAGACTCAGGCTGCGGGACTATTAATCAGACTTTGATGTGGGAATGGAGTTGTGACTGAGGTGTGTTGCAACCAAAACTAGACCTTTATTTGGCACCATATCTCAAGTCACGCAGGGGATGTCCTTCAAATTGCCCCAATCTGAGCCCATAGCACCAATCATGGACAATAGTGGAACACGGGCCAATACTTCCTAACTAGGCTTGAAATCCATTTTCATTTGGTATTCCATTGACAAGTTATTCCAGCAGATCAACCCCTATCTGGATCATGCCACCCCCTTCTATTCTGGTGAACTTCCCATATACTATATTAACTGCTAAACACAAATAAAAAACATAACTTCTTCTCATTATCTGTTTTCCTTCTTGGACTGTTGTCTTCCCCAAACACCT
>CAKOGF010000284.1:0-12436 GCA_933228935.1 Pemphredon lugubris
GTATGATTTCATTGGGTCAATTCTCATTTCTATTGCTGTAGTGAACAACAAATATTGAATATTTAGCACAAATAGAAAAGGGGGAGTACAAGGGCAAACCACAGCAGGAGACAGCAGCACCTGCCTCTACAGACCATGTATTTAATCACCAAAAAGTGTAGTGAAAGAGACAAAGATGATTTATTGGGAGGCAAGAGGGGAAGAATTTAAGTTGCAAAACTTTAATTCAAATGCACTGGAATGAATTCTAAATAAATGTAGCAAATCAGAGTTCACCACAGCACTATGCCGATATTTGGTTGAAGAAAGTGAAGCTGGTGGATAAGTTCAGTGCTTTGGAACTTAAGCTGTGAAAAATTCGGTCAATATTGATATTTGAATGGATGTTATTTTGTCTGGAAATTGTCGGATCATTAACGGGAAAATTGTGTGACGAAATGTATGAAGTTCCAAAGAAAGGGTGCTACGTGGTGACGGAGACGAGTGTGAATGAAACAGATCTAGATTGCTTCACAGGTACCATAGTAGTCATAAGCTTAAAGCAGAGACGCTAAAGTGAAGGACTGGAACATATTGTATCAGTCAAATCTTTAATCCTGACTGTAAACTTTTATTGGTAATGGATACCGAAGTTGAGGCGTCAATTGCTTCGTCCTATGAGTCGTATCTTGAAATACGGGAGGATGGAACGAGCGAAGTGAGTCACGCTCTCTCAGATGTTGGAGAGGCTTCTAGTTCCGCGGAAGGAAAAGAGGCTCTGGCGGAAGAGAAGGTTTTTTCAGTTCCAGATGTTGTTTCGGCAGTTGCTTATGTTTCTGAACTTAATGCACCATGCTTAACTTCCCCCGAGATGGTTGGAGGTAAAGCGCCACTTATTGGGAATTTCGAAACACGCCAGAGAGCGCGATCGGAAGCTTCTGAGCTAACTACTTGTCCTCATTGGAGAATCATCATTATAAATCACATAAATTGTTTGATGGATAAAATGCTGTCTAATCCCCATTACCAAACCACGGCAAGTAGCCTACCAGAAGCACTGGACACATTTCTTCATGATTCTTATTCATTTACCAAAAAGAATGAGCCAGGCAAGCAAGCTCCGACCAAGGCTGTTACTTTGAAAGACAAGGAATCCCCAAAAATGACTACCAATGAAAAAAAATCCTTATCTGACCGCCCTGAATATTATTCTTCACGGGCAAACCACTTTGGTAAACTTGGGGAACTTATAAACACCCAGGTGTTTGATTTCGAACAGTGGGATCAATTTGAGTCAATCAAACCTGTTCAGGTATATTGCGTTTAAATTTCTTATTATCACAAAACATTTTTTCTATTTTTTCTTCTTGGGCCCTCTCCTAAATAATTATAATATTTTTAGTTGAGTGATTCCTTAGAAAATCTCACTTTACTTCGCCAAGAAATATTAGCCACAAACGGTAAGCTTTTTTGCTTTGTACTCACTTCTAATTAGTTCTTCTCATAGAATTAAAAGAACTTGATGTGGAAAGGCTTTCAATTCCATTTAAGGAAGTATTAGACTCAGGGAAATCCTCTGGGCCCTTGGTGAGTGCTTCACTTTCTGCGCTCCAAGAATTTGCTTCGTTGCGACTGATCAGCCCAAACATGAAAAATTTTGCTGGTGCGGTTGACAAAATATCTGAAGCACTTTCCAACTGTCGGTTTCTGTCAGGGAATTCGGAAGCCGATGAGCTTGCGCTCCTGAATCTCATCCAAACAATATATACAGTTATTTTCAGTAACGACTTCTTGATCCACATGACTTCGCTTCAAGTTGAAAACCTTTTGCGTTCAGCCCTTGCAGTATGTAGCCAATCTCGAATTGGCAAAGCTACACGCCACCAGGCAGAAATCACCCTGAACCAAATGATTCTTAAGCTATTTAGGAGTTTTAAAACAACTCAAACAGAACTTCTTTGTCGTCTACTCGAATCTTTCATTGCACTGATCGAGCCTTACAAGAAGCAAGCATTCGAAACCCAGCCACTGGGACTTCATCTTCTTCACAACCTAATTGTGAATATGGGGAATGAACTGTTTGAAGTTGAGGCCTTTATTCCTTTAATCTCTGGAAACTTATCTCAATACTTATGGATACTCCTTGACAAAAATGACGTCAACATTGTCGCTCGCTCCTTGGAGCTGATGAAAATACTGCTCTTTGCTTCCCAGAGTCATCTTAAGCAGCAGCAACTGCTTTGGATCCAACAAGTCATGTATCGACTGACAGAGCTTTCTACTTCTCCAAATTCGGGCTCGTATAAACTCTATCGTGACGAGAGGCTAACGTTTTTATTCACTGACTTCCTTCTTGGACTCATTCAATCCCATTCTTCCTTTTTCAACGAGCTCTATGTGAATTATGATTGCGCCCCAAATCAGCCTGATTTAGCAGCTGATTTACTTGGATTTCTAGTGGAGGTAAGCTCTGATTTAGCATCGTTATTCATCTTTGATTCCAGAACAGCCTCCGCCATACCAGAGTGCAGGACGGTAGGACATATCGTCCCAATCTTTGGATGGATCAAGTCATCCATTTCCTTCTGGGCCAGTTCCATCAAGGTCAATGCAAAGTAAAAACTAACTCCATCCACTTTCTAATCGGTGTAGGTTGGGGATTACCCATTGACCCAACTGACAGGCCTTGATAGCCTTGTTGGGAGGTTTAAGCGTCCCATTGTTGTCCAGCGCCCGCAGTACTGCTCTCATTCAGCAGCTGACCTGAAAAATGCTCAGCGTCATAAGAAAAATGTGCGAGAGGGCGTGGCCCTCTTCAATAAGAAAGCGTGGGATGGCGTCAGTTTTCTAATACATTGCCAGCTGCTTCCGCCTCGTGACAGCTCTGAATTCTGTACTCTCCTGAGCCATTTCCTGCAAAGTACGCCAGGCTTGGATAAGCGTGTCTTGGGTGACTTCTTGTCCAAGGCTGACAATGTTCCCATACTTGAGGCATTTATCAATGAGTTTGAATTCTTAAACAAACGTCTCGATATAGCGATGCGTGAGTTCCTATCTTCCTTCAGATTGCCTGGAGAGTCCCAATTAATTTCACGCATATTTGAACTATTCTCTGAAAAATACTATGCCACTGGTCCTGAACATCTCCACGATGCAGACTCAGTATATCTCTTGGCCTACTCGATTCTGATGGTCAATACGGATCTCCATAGTCATCAAGTCAAAGTAAGCTCTCTTTAAACAAACTGCCTAATATGGTTAGCGTAAGATTCAGTTCCCTTCCTTCAAAAACATGCATACCGGCAGCAACGGAGGTCAAGGCGTCAACGAAGACTTCCTGGTAATTAAGGTCATCTTCACCCACTAACCTCTAGCGCTCCATTTACGATGCAATTGCCAAAGAAGAGATTGTACTTCCTGAAGAGCAGGAAGGTGTTGTTAGTCGCGACTATACTTGGAAGCTCTACACTCGCAGCCCTGCGTTTAAAGGGTCATATAGCTATTGCTATGCTGGGCAATATGATCGTGAAATCCTTTTGTCGGCTCATAGCTCGCTGGTTGACTTCTTTATCCAGGCCTTCTCTGATGCCACTAGTGACCAGGCACTTCAAGTTGCTCTACAGGGCTTACAACTCATCTTACAAATAAGCGATCATCACGGCTTGAGCGATGTCACCGACTACACATTGCGCCGTGCTAGAGTTTTGACTGGAAGCATCTTTGGGTCGTCCGAAGATGCCGTCGGACCATCCATCCGCAATCGCACACAGCAGGTGGACGGTGCTATCCTGTCTGACCTGAGTCAGAATCTAGGCCATTCATACAAGCCACAGCTGATTACTTTGTTCTTAATGACAGCTGCAGGCCAGACCCCATGTTCTTTGTTTGATGCGTGGTGGGACATTTTGGATATATTGCGTCTATTTGCTGACTCGTTCTTGCTGCCTTCATCAATTGCAGAGGTACCCCAACTCACACTACCCGCACCTTCCCCTACAGCACTCGCATCTATCCCCTTTCGTCCATTTTCTTTGTGCCCTGCATCTAGGCGCCTGACTCCTGATGCCAACGATGCTCACGAAGTCGTAACATCTGACTCTAGCAGCGGTATCCTGGCCACGTTTTCTTCCTTCTTGGGCTATCCGAGCCAGTATCCCGCTCTCATATGGGATGTCTCTCCCCAAATCCTTTTCTCCTGCTTAGATTCCGTTCGTAAACTGGTGCCTGCTTGCCAAATAGACAATGTGGTCGGAGCTCTTAGTCGCCTAGACTCGGCTAGCTTTGAAGCCGTTCTTAAGCGCATCATGATTCTTGTTAAAAGTCAGCATGCAGTTGCAGATGAGCCTTCTGATGTCCCTGCTCCATCCCCCAAGCCCACTGCTACCTACTTACCCTCCACTGCCTTTTTCATTCACTGGATTGTTCAATCAACCACCGACCACGCTGAGCAAGAGCAGCATTGGTAAGCATATTCTCATCCTCTACTAACACTTTAGGCCTTTGGTGGTCTCTTTCCTCGGTGACGTCTGCTACCACGCTGACTATTACCATCCATACCTGGTTCAATTAGCTGTCACTGAGCTTGTGTTAATTCTATTCAAGTTTTTGCAGAGTGGTCAGCAGGTAAACATAGTCTTAGCATAGCGCTAATTTTCAGAGCCAGGCATTGAGTCCACGGTGCACTATGATTTTAGATCACCTTGGTTCACTTTCGCCTGCCGTCGTTGATATGGCATGTGTGCCTCTTCTGGCCGGCTTTAAGCTAATGCACGAAGCTTCTCCTTACATTTTCAGGTATGTTGGCTCATTACTATCGCTTAACATTTTAGTCAACTCCCCTACTGGACCACTTGTTTACATATGCTACAGGTCGCCCTTGGCCAAGAAGACGCCGCTACCGCCCAGGAGATTTTCCCATTGGCGCAGCATCTTGCTGAGGCTGTGCATTTCATTCCCATCGGACAGGTCGACTATCTTGCCTTGGTTAACCTGTTGAATGAGTTTTGTAACCCCGATCGGTTCATACACTCCAGTAAGGATGTCGTTGCCCCCATTGTCAATCGCAGTGTGCTAGCCATTCAATACCTTGCTGGCTTATTACCGAAGGTGCCTCTTTTAGCTAGCGGCAATTCTAGTCCCGAGAACGCACAGATGGCTTCCACATTGGATTCTCCTTCCCAAGCTAGAAGCTTCTATTATTTACCTCCTCTGATTGGTCTCAGCAGCCTATTTGTACATCAAAGGAAAGAGATCCGCCAACAGGCCTTCCAACTGCTCAAGCGTAACATCACAGCCCCTGGTCTTCTTGCTCCCAAGGACCCTGTTCCCAAGGATTGGGTGCCTATATTTTCTCGCGTGCTTTATCCTCTACTCGAGAAAATTATGGATCCCTTATTGGCAGCTAATCTACATGACACCCGTACATTTTCGATCTCGCTTTCCTCTAGCACTTTCCTGCAGTTCGTCACTTCAGCTGTTAGTGCAGCATCTTACCACGAGGAACATTACAGCGTATTCTCTGAGTTGTGGCTACAATACTTGGATATTTTACTACAAATGGTACATGTTCCTGGCTTAAAAGGCGTGGCGCTGGAGGCTGCTCATGAGACACTAAAAAATGTGGTATTGGTTTTAATTTCAACCCAGCTGATTAGCCTTCCTAATGTAACGTCTGCCCAGAAAGCAATTGAACATACCTCCAACTGTACATGGGATAAAATTAATGCGAAATTACCTTCTATAGTTTCCCAACTTTTCCCCCCTTCACCAAAAGAGATCACACACCCACCAACTTCCAATGCTGCCTCCAGCACCCCGCCCTCCTCATCCAAGTCACAGGTTCAGCCGCCTGTACCCGCTACTGAACCACCTAAATACACTGAAACTGAAGTGCCAGCCATAACTCCTGCTGCAGCAGTTGAAGCAAGCTCTCCACAAGAAGCCCCTTCGCCAAAAGAGCCAGAGGTTAACGATGGTTCACCCACCCATCCATCACCTGAGCCTCCATATGGAAACATCTAAGGTTGAATAAATTTGCAACTGATTTGGAAAATGGCCACCTTAATCAATCCCAATTTGTATCAAAGATGCCATTATAGTTACCTTCAACATTGCATCATTTTTTATTCAACTGAAGTATACACTGTATCAAAATTTTCTCTCTTGGAGTTGTTTTTATTATTTATGTTTATAGGGATAACTATCTGTGGATAGTCTGTATGACAACAGACTGTTATCCAACAGTGTGTACATTCCTTTCCCTAAGTGTATGTCCATACTTAGACAAATCTAGGAAGAAAAAGGATTCTTCACCTCTAAAAATATAGGCTGACGGTTTGGCAAGAAGAAGAGTCCACAAGCTACTGACAAGAGATCTAGTACTCAGATAATAATTCTACTATAAAGAGGTCCCATAGTAGTCTTGGGTAATCAATTTTGCTCTTCAAACCATATTTAAGGGGCTTTTATACAGCTTGTTACTCTCTTGCCAGGATAACATCTGATGCTTCCAACTTTTGCTTGATTAACTTTTTTGACTTCAGGCTGCCAGATTCAACCATCAGAGCTAGACATCCATACACCATGGTATATTATTCAGTTGTATTGATTAACTATATTATATATTTGATAATATTTGTACAGAAAAGGCTAATTGTTGTGCCAATGATAGCATCACATAATGGCACTATTTTTAGCATATGATCTAAGTTGACAGCAGCAAGTAATTCTTTTGGTTAACCATTGTTTGCATCTGTCAGTGTACTATGATTTGGTTGACTGTATTTCTTCTAGAGAACATTTATTACTCTTAATGTATTGCAAACCAGGCAGTTTGCTAGTAATTCAAGAAATATTGTAACCAATTATATAGCAATTGCATATATTGCGTCCTGTGTGCTTGTGATCAAAATAGTTTGCATTCAGCCAATTGACAGAACCTTGTCTCTTTTGAGAATATAGCAGCGCCTTCTGATATTACTAGCCCGGCAGGCCTGTAATAAATTACTCTATTTTAGAGCTCTTTGTCATTTTCTTAAGGTAAGGATTTTAGTCAACACTAGGATACTGTTGATTTCCTGACACACTTCAAATAGTATTAACAGTAACTATAGGTTGAGTATTTTAGTAATCTATTTTCATATATACCCAAGTATAGCTTCATTCAATGCAAAACTGCACAGAATGAGCCTCATGAGATCAAATTAGAGGGGCTTTGGCTCAGCTTGGGCTAGCTTTTGGCACTGAATGGCTACACTCAGAAAAGAATTACTTTATAGCTAAAAATTCTATACTAAACTTCTTAAATGAGTGGCCCAGAGCCAGAAACTAGCCACAGCTGCCTAAGGCTTGGCCAAAGAAGCCCTAGATTCAATAGAATCACTAGTCATCATGTTTACATTCCAGTCTTAAATAAATCATTATAATCACTCTAAAGGATTCTCTCAGAATTAAGTAAATCATAAGGTCACTTTAGCCTAATTAGTGCTCTTCAACGTCTTAAACACTACATATGCTAGGATAATATGTAATAGCATGCTATCTAGCACCAAAAAACCTTAATTGTATCACAATTATTACAATTTTTAATGATAGCCTTAAAACCAGAGTATGCTATGATTATTCTAAAATTTGAGTTTTAATGTAGATTTAGAACCTGCTTGAAAAATGTGGGCTTGTCAAATCTGATGTAGATTTGTAATTAGAAACACGGTTTTTTCTTTACACTCATTAAATCAATTATTTGGCCTTTTATCCAAGTAAATCAAAATGAAGGATCTCATAGACAGTTAGAAATTCTTAATTTAAAACTAAATTATCAAAGTGAACAAAATAAACCAGTAAAAACCTGAAATTATGTGTTCAAATTATCAAACCAACTCTATTAAGTTTACTATACTTTTTGAAATTGCAGGGTTGCCAAATACAATATCAAAGCTTCAAATTATAAATGATGGATGTTATCAAATTAAAACCTTGACTGTGGTAACTAGAATCACAAATAAAAGTAATAAAGTAAGCTGGGAAAGATAAAGAAAATCAAAAAGAGCCAACCTGGTAGAATCAAGAAAAATGTGGTAGTCTACACTCTCATAAATAGTGTCTCAAGATATGGCATCTCAAAGTTAATTTTGAGATGCTAGTTTAGCATATAAAATCTTTATTATAAAAAATAAAAATGCAAACAAATATTTTTTACCTATAAGTTTAATTCTTTTCATCTCAAACTTACTTTATCTTAATTTATACCATTTGTTGTCTGATTAAATAAGTCAATATGAGCATTAAATTAAAGCCTATTATAAACTATTATTTTATAGATCATAGAATTAATTCAGGACAATAATAGATAGACCAACTTAAAGCAGCACCATTATATTAGTTCTACTACTAATTATCATATTAATTAATTTAAAACATATTTTATAAGTGTCAGGAATTCTGAGTTCTATGGTTGACTAAACCATCATATTCTCAATGACATTGTCTATCATCACAACAGCGGCACCCTGCCAGTATGGCTTGATAAAGTGCTAAGCCAATTTGGTGATAGATTCAGACTAATCAACTAGGCAGCCAATTAAACTTCCTTTTTCTGAGAACAACCAATATTGTGTTGAGGAAGCTGATTGGCTGGAAAATGATCTTGATGGACAGGGTTCCAGCCAAACTTAGGTTTAGAATCCCAGGCAAGATTCAGATTGTTAATCTAATGATGGATGAATGAGGTGCTGCCAGGTCCTCATCCCACAATCCAGACTCAACTTGGGTATCTGCTAGGCTTGTGTTCAATTGATTGCAGTGAGGGACAGGGTCCCGCCAGCACCTTGATACCCAGGCCATAAAGTAAAAACAATATAATAAAGCATTGGGATCCCATGCTATTTTTGGCATGAATGCCTGACTCTGGGGGTTGAAATTGGCAGTCTGGGAAACAAAGAACTGACCAATAAGAGTTAGAAGCGTCAGATGATAATCCTGACAAGAGGGTCAGTCACCCTATAAATAGTGCTCTCCTTATTAGAGATTGAGCAGAATTCAACACATCAAGAATAGAGGAATAAAACCTCTATTACAGAAGAGTATCACTACTAAAGAAATTAGTAGCCAGAGTATCCAAGTATTGCACAAGACCTTGCCAATACTTGCAGTAGATGTTTTCTCTCCCAAGATGGACAAAAGATTGCCAGTTCACTGTAGCCTGACCCCAACTGGTAGCCCTGGATTGTCTCCAAACAATCCCAACTCCCAATCCCTGAATAATAAAATAATAAAAATATCTCCCAAGATGCAAAATCTTGATAATAAGTAATTCTTGCTTATCTGTACTGGGGCATGTTTAAATTAAGCTTTATAATAAATAATTCAATGATGGCTTCAATATTTAAAATAAGTTTATGCTATTTCACTTGATATCATTTTGATTTTCACTGGGTTTTATACAGCTCAATCTCTTTGGCTTGCATGATCTGGTACCCACTTCACTTCTGACACCCTTACTTTATACAATGTTAATTCTGATATTAAGATACTTTTTTGGTTTTTTATATAAATTCATATATAAAAACCAAAAAATGACATCACAATATTATAGTTAATGTTGTATAAAGTAAGAGTATTTGCCATTCTCTAGCTCTTCTATTTTAACTTATATATTATTTGCTTCTTTTCTATTTTTGGTGCCATAAATTAAGAGTTCTGGTTAATAAAAATTGAAGTGATTATTTATATGATCTTTTTTTCTGGGGCTCTCAATTGATATTTTTGTATTTTGATGCTGTTTCTGAAACTTATATCTAACCAAGAGCCTAATAAGTGAGTTGTTTTAGTATGTTTATCTATACTAAGATAAAATATATTTTTCTGAATTCACTTATCAAATAATTTTTGTATTATCCTTATTTCTTTCCTCTCTCTTTCAATTTGGCTTCTACTGTCTCTCTGGTTATCAAACCAGCCTATTCACTTGCTGCTCCCTATCGTTAGCCTATATAACCTGAATAGAAAAGTTAGCTAATTTAAGCCAAAGTTCTTGTTTTTCTTGCTTCAAATTTTACGCTTCTTTTCTCAATTTTAAGTCAAATTTACTACTACCTGATTTACATTTTGAAATCAATGAATCTTGCAATTTATAATTACTTTTCTTATATCTTCTTTTTTTTCTTAAGCAGAAAAACACTAGTTTCTATGAATTTAATCCAGCATTAATTATGCTGGGAATCTATTTTCAAATATTTATGAAATCAATAATGGTTTAATCAGTTTATGTTTAACTACTATTATGGTGAATATCCCAAATTTGCGTTTATTTTGTAATTAACATAAGTTTGATGAATATTCTTTTCTAGCCTGTTACTTTATACTTTGTAACAAATGATGTTATAGAGTGTAAACATAAAGTTCCTGGCTCCCCCCTGACACTAAATAGGGAGTCTTTTCCTGGATGTATTAATAAATGCCCAGGAAAGCCTGCTTTACTCATCTCTAAGCTTGAAGACTTGGCCCATACTGTGGAAGAGAGGTATGTATTGGCATACCCCCACAATTATGTGGAAACCCCAGTGGGCATGTTGGCCCCCACATGTGATAAAACCTGGTCAAAACTAGAGGCTTTAATCTTGGAAATTAAGCCCTTACTGAAGTCTTTCTCTCCTGGCCAATCAAAGAGTTTCACATCAGGCCTCAAAATCCCCCTTTTCCACTTCTATGATGATGTCATTGGTTCTAATAATAGAACTCTGGATTGTTTGGCTAACAACTTGTTTGCTCAAAAAGTCTCCAGATATCTGATTTCAGATGGAAAACTTTTGCAAGTGCAAGCCATACAGCCAATGAGCATTCAACCCCTTCAATCCTCCCAAACAAAAGCAATCAAGGTGCTCTGAGCTCCTTGCTTACTCATTTTTAAAATAAAGATTTGGTAATTTCTCCACTATTTTCTTTGATTACAAGACTTCATCCAAGCCTTTCCCCTTAGTTTTATCAAAACAATTATTCTACTTGGCCTTTCATTTGAAAGCCAGTAGTTTATTTGCATTTCTTTAACCAAAAAGCTAGTTATTAGCCCATTTGGCTTGTCTTTAATAGCTTCTGCTATTGGGTTTTTGATGGACTATCAAAAAGTGCTTTCCCTGAGAGTCAAACCCAGGACCCTCCCACAAGGACAACCCAACTCTACCCCTGCACCAGCTTCCGTTGTACTGCTACCATCTGTTTTATTACAAGGCGTTGACAACTTCCTGGATGCTCTCCTTGTGCCCACCACCTCTTCAGCACCCTCCAACCCACTTGAAGTCAAGGAAAACGCCCCAGGAACCACACCATCTAAACCCAAATTTTGCAAGGAATTCAACTGTGCTGGTCTTATATCTACTAGTATAGTTTCTTACCAAAAAATAATCTGTCTGAATATACTTCACCACATGCTTATGAGCTTAGGCCACTTTGGCTCCTCCTAATTATTATACCTGAGAAATGCTCCAATAAGTTCCTCTTGAATGCTGACTGGGTTCTTAAAACTTCTCTAGGTATTGCAACTAGAATACCTGGCCATCTTTTGCACCTTACATTACCCAGTACTTATGATCCTCCTCTGACTGCCCTCCTGATCAATAACCCAGCTGCCACCACTCTGGACCCTCTTTACTCTGCTGCCATGTCCCACAAGTTGAAGACTTTCCTTGGTTCAGAGATGCCAGTGCTAGTCTCTGATCACTCCTGGAGTTCCATAGGGTTAATTGTCTGCACCTTGGTCTCTGCCGCCCATGGTTACTTCCCTCATCTCTCTGGCCTGGCCTCTTTTGGACAGCCCCTTAGAGCAACTATACCAGCGCTACTCTGGATAGTATCTTGGTGGTACTCTCCACCAGGATGAAAACCAGGCTCTTTGAGTCTAGTGCCCCTTTCTTACAGTAAAAGCCCTAAGATTTTAGAAGGGCAATTAAAAATAGGTTTACAAGCTATGCCTAAGTTTTATATTTGTTAAATTTAAATCCCAAATCCCAATGCCTTACATGCCTTGATATATAACCTTGCACTCATATGGGCAAGGCCTTATAGTATTTTACATGAAGTAAATACTCTTGATTTATTAAATAAAATAAGAGAAAATCATATCTAATATAATATTACTATAGATTGATTTTCCAGCATTGATTCTTATTTTTCATGGTACCCATCTGTCAGAAAATGGGTAATTTAACTAATTAATGGATTCAACCAATAATTGTGGGTGTGCAGCCCAAAGAAAATGAGCCAAGTCTCAACAGAAAAACATGGGCAGCTGGGCTGCAAAATTAGAAGGACTGTTCAATTGACTCATTCCTGGCATAAGCTGAACCCATATCCCCTTAGCATAGGATAGCTTAACATCCACTTGTCAGTAGTTAGCTTGCATCTAAAAGAGTCTTTGCATATGCAACTTACATTATGACTATTATTAATGCTAGTTTATCCTAGA
>CAKOGF010000285.1:0-12428 GCA_933228935.1 Pemphredon lugubris
AGTCGATAGTCGATAGTCGATAGTCGATAGTCGATAGTCGATAGTCGATAGTCGATAGTCGATAGTCGATAGTCGATAGTCGATAGTCGATAGTCGATAGTCGATAGTCGATAGTCGATAGTCGATAGTCGATAGTCGATAGTCGATAGTCGATAGTCGATAGTCGATAGTCGATAGTCGATAGTCGATAGTCGATAGTCGATAGTCGATAGTCGATAGTCGATAGTCGATAGTCGATAGTCGATAGTCGATAGTCGATAGTCGATAGTCGATAGTCGATAGTCGATAGTCGATAGTCGATAGTCGATAGTCGATAGTCGATAGTCGATAGTCGATAGTCGAGTCGATAGTCGATAGTCGATAGTCGATAGTCGATAGTCGATAGTCGATAGTCGATAGTCGATAGTCGATAGTCGATAGTCGAGTCGATAGTCGAGTCGAGTCGATAGTCGAGTCGAGTCGATAGTCGAGTCGAGTCGATAGTCGAGTCGAGTCGATAGTCGAGTCGAGTCGATAGTCGAGTCGAGTCGATAGTCGAGTCGAGTCGATAGTCGAGTCGATAGTCGAGTCGAGTCGATAGTCGAGTCGAGTCGATAGTCGAGTCGATAGTCGAGTCGAGTCGATAGTCGAGTCGATAGTGGAGTCGAGTCGATAGTCCAGTCGATAGTCGAGTCGATAGTCGAGTCGAGTCGATAGTCGAGTCGAGTCGATAGTCGAGTCGAGTCGAGTCGAGTCGATAGTCGAGTCGATAGTCGAGTCGAGTCGAGAGTCGAGTCGATAGTCGAGTCGATAGTCGAGTCGAGTCGATAGTCGAGTCGATAGTCGAGTCGAGTCGATAGTCGAGTCGAGTCGATAGTCGAGTCGATAGTCGAGTCGAGTCGATAGTCGAGTCGATAGTCGAGTCGAGTCGATAGTCGAGTCGATAGTCGAGTCGATAGTCGAGTCGATAGTCGAGTCGATAGTCGAGTCGATAGTCGAGTCGATAGTCGAGTCGATAGTCGAGTCGATAGTAGAGTCGATAGTCGAGTCGAGTCGAGTCGATAGTCGAGTCGAGTCGATAGTCGAGTCGATAGTCGAGTCTATAGTCGAGTCGAGTCGATAGTCGAGTCGATAGTCGAGTCGATAGTCGAGTCGAGTCGAGTCGATAGTCGAGTCGAGTCGATAGTCGAGTCGATAGTCGAGTCTATAGTCGAGTCGAGTCGATAGTCGAGTCGAGTCGATAGTCGAGTCGAGTCGATAGTCGAGTCGAGTCGATAGTCGAGTCGATAGTCGAGTCGAGTCGATAGTCGAGTCGAGTCGATAGTCGAGTCGAGTCGATAGTCGAGTCGATAGTCGATAGTCGATAGTCGCTAGTCGATAGTCGATAGTCGATAGTCGATAGTCGATAGTCGATAGTCGATAGTCGATAGTCGATAGTCGATAGTCGATAGTCGATAGTCGATAGTCGATAGTCGATAGTCGATAGTCGATAGTCGATAGACGATAGTCGATAGTCGATAGTCGATAGTCGATAGTCGATAGTCGATAGTCGATAGTCGATAGTCGAGTCGATAGTCGAGTCGATAGTCGAGTCGATAGTCGAGTCGATAGTCGAGTCGATAGTCGAGTCGATAGTCGAGTCGATAGTCGAGTCGATAGTCGAGTCGATAGTCGAGTCGATAGTCGAGTCGATAGTCGAGTCGATAGTCGAGTCGATAGTCGAGTCGATAGTCGAGTCGATAGTCGAGTCGAGTCGATAGTCGAGTAGAGTCGATAGTCGAGTCGATAGTCGAGTCGAGTCGATAGTCGAGTCGATAGTCGAGTCGATAGTCGAGTCGAGTCGATAGTCGAGTCGAGTCGATAGTCGAGTCGAGTCGATAGTCGAGTCGAGTCGATAGTCGAGTCGAGTCGATAGTCGAGTCGATAGTCGAGTCGATAGTCGAGTCGAGTCGATAGTCGAGTCGATAGTCGAGTCGATAGTCGAGTCGAGTCGATAGTCGAGTCGAGTCGATAGTCGAGTCGATAGTCGAGTCGAGTCGATAGTCGAGTCGATAGTGGAGTCGAGTCGATAGTCGAGTCGATAGTCGAGTCGATAGTCGAGTCGATAGTCGAGTCGATAGTCGAGTCGAGTCGATAGTCGAGTCGAGTCGATAGTCGAGTCGAGTCGAGTCGAGTCGATAGTCGAGTCGATAGTCGAGTCGAGTCGATAGTCGAGTCGATAGTCGAGTCGAGTCGATAGTCGAGTCGATAGTCGAGTCGAGTCGATAGTCGAGTCGATAGTCGAGTCGATAGTCGAGTCGATAGTCGAGTCGATAGTCGAGTCGATAGTCGAGTCGATAGTCGAGTCGATAGTCGAGTCGAGTCGAGTCGATAGTCGAGTCGAGTCGATAGTCGAGTCGATAGTCGAGTCTATAGTCGAGTCGAGTCGATAGTCGAGTCGATAGTCGAGTCGATAGTCGAGTCGAGTCGAGTCGATAGTCGAGTCGAGTCGATAGTCGAGTCGATAGTCGAGTCTATAGTCGAGTCGAGTCGATAGTCGAGTCGAGTCGATAGTCGAGTCGAGTCGATAGTCGAGTCGATAGTCGAGTCGAGTCGATAGTCGAGTCGAGTCGATAGTCGAGTCGATAGTCGAGTCGAGTCGATAGTCGAGTCGATAGTCGAGTCGAGTCGATAGTCGAGTCGATAGTCGAGTCGATAGTCGAGTCGAGTCGATAGTCGAGTCGAGTCGATAGTCGAGTCGATAGTCGAGTCGAGTCGATAGTCGAGTCGATAGTCGAGTCGAGTCGATAGTCGAGTCGATAGTCGAGTCGAGTCGATAGTCGAGTCGATAGTCGAGTCGATAGTCGAGTCGATAGTCGAGTCGATAGTCGAGTCGATAGTCGAGTCGATAGTCGAGTCGATAGTCGAGTCGATAGTCGAGTCGATAGTCGAGTCGATAGTCGAGTCGAGTCGAGTCGATAGTCGAGTCGAGTCGATAGTCGAGTCGATAGTCGAGTCTATAGTCGAGTCGAGTCGATAGTCGAGTCGATAGTCGAGTCGATAGTCGAGTCGAGTCGAGTCGATAGTCGAGTCGAGTCGATAGTCGAGTCGAGTCGATAGTCGAGTCGATAGTCGAGTCTATAGTCGAGTCGAGTCGATAGTCGAGTCGAGTCGATAGTCGAGTCGAGTCGATAGTCGAGTCGATAGTCGAGTCGAGTCGATAGTCGAGTCGAGTCGATAGTCGAGTCGATAGTCGATAGTCGATAGTCGGTAGTCGATAGTCGATAGTCGATAGTCGATAGTCGATAGTCGATAGTCGATAGTCGATAGTCGATAGTCGATAGTCGATAGTCGATAGTCGATAGTCGATAGTCGATAGTCGATAGTCGATAGACGATAGTCGATAGTCGATAGTCGATAGTCGATAGTCGATAGTCGATAGTCGATAGTCGATAGTCGATAGTCGATAGTCGATAGTCGATAGTCGATAGTCGATAGTCGATAGTCGATAGTCGATAGTCGATAGTCGATAGTCGATAGTCGATAGTCGATAGTCGATAGTCGATAGTCGATAGTCGATAGTCGATAGTCGATAGTCGATAGTCGATAGTCGATAGTCGATAGTCGATAGTCGATAGTCGATAGTCGATAGTCGATAGTCGATAGTCGATAGTCGATAGTCGATAGTCGATAGTCGATAGTCGATAGTCGATAGTCGATAGTCGATAGTCGATAGTCGATAGTCGATAGTCGATAGTCGATAGTCGATAGTCGATAGTCGATAGTCGATAGTCGATAGTCGATAGTCGATAGTCGATAGTCGATAGTCGATAGTCGATAGTCGATAGTCGATAGTCGATAGTCGATAGTCGATAGTCGATAGTCGATAGTCGATAGTCGATAGTCGATAGTCGATAGTCGATAGTCGAGTCGATAGTCGATAGTCGAGTCGATAGTCGAGTCGATAGTCGAGTCGATAGTCGAGTCGATAGTCGAGTCGATAGTCGAGTCGATAGTCGAGTCGATAGTCGAGTCGATAGTCGAGTCGATAGTCGAGTCGATAGTCGAGTCGATAGTCGAGTCGATAGTCGAGTCGATAGTCGAGTCGATAGTCGAGTCGAGTCGAGTCGATAGTCGAGTCGAGTCGATAGTCGAGTCGATAGTCGAGTCTATAGTCGAGTCGAGTCGATAGTCGAGTCGATAGTCGAGTCGATAGTCGAGTCGAGTCGAGTCGATAGTCGAGTCGAGTCGATAGTCGAGTCGATAGTCGAGTCTATAGTCGAGTCGAGTCGATAGTCGAGTCGAGTCGATAGTCGAGTCGAGTCGATAGTCGAGTCGATAGTCGAGTCGAGTCGATAGTCGAGTCGAGTCGATAGTCGAGTCGATAGTCGATAGTCGATAGTCGGTAGTCGATAGTCGATAGTCGATAGTCGATAGTCGATAGTCGATAGTCGATAGTCGATAGTCGATAGTCGATAGTCGATAGTCGATAGTCGATAGTCGATAGTCGATAGTCGATAGTCGATAGTCGATAGTCGATAGACGATAGTCGATAGTCGATAGTCGATAGTCGATAGTCGATAGTCGATAGTCGATAGTCGATAGTCGATAGTCGATAGTCGATAGTCGATAGTCGATAGTCGATAGTCGATAGTCGATAGTCGATAGTCGATAGTCGATAGTCGATAGTCGATAGTCGATAGTCGATAGTCGATAGTCGATAGTCGATAGTCGATAGTCGATAGTCGATAGTCGATAGTCGATAGTCGATAGTCGATAGTCGATAGTCGATAGTCGATAGTCGATAGTCGATAGTCGATAGTCGATAGTCGATAGTCGATAGTCGATAGTCGATAGTCGATAGTCGATAGTCGATAGTCGATAGTCGATAGTCGATAGTCGATAGTCGATAGTCGATAGTCGATAGTCGATAGTCGATAGTCGATAGTCGATAGTCGATAGTCGATAGTCGATAGTCGATAGTCGATAGTCGATAGTCGATAGTCGATAGTCGATAGTCGATAGTCGATAGTCGATAGTCGGTAGTCGATAGTGGATAGTCGATAGTCGAGTCGATAGTCGAGTCGATAGTCGATAGTCGAATCGATAGTCGAGTCGATAGTCGAGTCGATAGTCGAGTCGATAGTCGAGTCGATAGTCGAGTCGATAGTCGAGTCGATAGTCGAGTCGATAGTCGAGTCGATAGTCGAGTCGATAGTCGAGTCGATAGTCGAATCGATAGTCGAGTCGATAGTCGAGTCGATAGTCGAGTCGATAGTCGAGTCGATAGTCGAGTCGATAGTCGAGTCGAGTCGATAGTCGAGTCGATAGTCGAGTCGAGTCGATAGTCGAGTAGAGTCGATAGTCGAGTCGATAGTCGAGTCGAGTCGATAGTCGAGTCGAGTCGATAGTCGAGTCGAGTCGATAGTCGAGTCGATAGTCGAGTCGATAGTCGAGTCGAGTCGATAGTCGAGTCGATAGTCGAGTCGAGTCGATAGTCGAGTCGATAGTCGAGTCGAGTCGATAGTCGATAGTCGAGTCGAGTCGATAGTCGAGTCGAGTCGATAGTCGAGTCGATAGTCGAGTCGATAGTCGAGTCGATAGTCGAGTCGATAGTCGATAGTCGAATCGATAGTCGAGTCGATAGTCGAGTCGATAGTCGATAGTCGAATCGATAGTCGAGTCGATAGTCGAGTCGATAGTCGAGTCGATAGTCGAGTCGATAGTCGAGTCGATAGTCGATAGTCGAATCGATAGTCGAGTCGATAGTCGAGTCGATAGTCGAGTCGATAGTCGAGTCGATAGTCGAGTCGATAGTCGAGTCGATAGTCGAGTCGATAGTCGAGTCGATAGTCGAGTCGATAGTCGAGTCGATAGTCGAGTCGAGTCGAGTCGATAGTCGAGTCGAGTCGATAGTCGAGTCGATAGTCGAGTCTATAGTCGAGTCGAGTCGATAGTCGAGTCGAGTCGATAGTCGAGTCGAGTCGATAGTCGAGTCGAGTCGATAGTCGAGTCGATAGTCGAGTCGAGTCGATAGTCGAGTCGATAGTCGAGTCGATAGTCGAGTCGATAGTCGATAGTCGAATCGATAGTCGAGTCGATAGTCGAGTCGATAGTTGAGTCGATAGTCGAGTCGATAGTCGAGTCGATAGTCGAGTCGATAGTCGAGTCGAGTCGATAGTCGAGTCGAGTCGATAGTCGAGTCGATAGTCGAGTCGAGTCGATAGTCGAGTCGATAGTCGAGTCGAGTCGAGTCGATAGTCGAGTCGATAGTCGAGTCGAGTCGATAGTCGAGTCGATAGTCGAGTCGATAGTCGAGTCGAGTCGATAGTCGAGTCGATAGTCGAGTCGAGTCGATAGTCGAGTGGAGTCGATAGTCGAGTCGATAGTCGAGTCGAGTCGATAGTCGAGTCGATAGTCGAGTCGAGTCGATAGTCGAGTCGATAGTCGAGTCGATAGTCGAGTCGATAGTCGAGTCGATAGTCGATAGTCGAATCGATAGTCGAGTCGATAGTCGAGTCGATAGTCGAGTCGATAGTCGAGTCGATAGTCGAGTCGATAGTCGAGTCGATAGTCGAGTCGATAGTCGAGTCGATAGTCGAGTCGATAGTCGAGTCGATAGTCGAGTCGATAGTCGAGTCGAGTCGAGTCGATAGTCGAGTCGAGTCGATAGTCGAGTCTATAGTCGAGTCGAGTCGATAGTCGAGTCGAGTCGATAGTCGAGTCGATAGTCGAGTCGAGTCGATAGTCGAGTCGATAGTCGAGTCTATAGTCGAGTCGAGTCGATAGTCGAGTCGAGTCGATAGTCGAGTCGAGTCGATAGTCGAGTCGAGTCGATAGTCGAGTCGAGTCGATAGTCGAGTCGAGTCGATAGTCGAGTCGAGTCGATAGTCGAGTCGAGTCGATAGTCGAGTCGAGTCGATAGTCGAGTCGAGTCGATAGTCGAGTCGAGTCGATAGTCGAGTCGAGTCGATAGTCGAGTCGATAGTCGATAGTCGATAGTCGATAGTCGGTAGTCAATAGTCGATAGTCGATAGTCGATAGTCGATAGTCGATAGTCGATAGTCGATAGTCGATAGTCGATAGTCGATAGTCGATAGTCGATAGTCGATAGTCGATAGTCGATAGTCGATAGTCGATAGACGATAGTCGATAGTCGATAGTCGATAGTCGATAGTCGATAGTCGATAGTCGATAGTCGATAGTCGATAGTCGATAGTCGATAGTCGATAGTCGATAGTCGATAGTCGATAGTCGATAGTCGATAGTCGATAGTCGATAGTCGATAGTCGATAGTCGATAGTCGATAGTCGATAGTCGATAGTCGATAGTCGATAGTCGATAGTCGATAGTCGATAGTCGATAGTCGATAGTCGATAGTCGATAGTCGATAGTCGATAGTCGATAGTCGATAGTCGATAGTCGATAGTCGATAGTCGATAGTCGATAGTCGATAGTCGATAGTCGATAGTCGATAGTCGATAGTCGATAGTCGATAGTCGATAGTCGATAGTCGATAGTCGATAGTCGATAGTCGATAGTCGATAGTCGATAGTCGATAGTCGATAGTCGATAGTCGATAGTCGATAGTCGATAGTCGATAGTCGATAGTCGATAGTCGATAGTCGATAGTCGATAGTCGATAGTCGATAGTCGATAGTCGATAGTCGATAGTCGAGTCGATAGTCGAGTCGATAGTCGAGTCGATAGTCGAGTCGATAGTCGAGTCGATAGTCGAGTCGATAGTCGAGTCGATAGTCGAGTCGATAGTCGAGTCGATAGTCGAGTCGATAGTCGAGTCGATAGTCGAGTCGATAGTCGAGTCGAGTCGATAGTCGAGTCGAGTCGATAGTCGAGTCGATAGTCGATAGTCGATAGTCGATAGTCGATAGTCGATAGTCGATAGTCGATAGTCGATAGTCGATAGTCGATAGTCGATAGTCGATAGTCGATAGTAGATAGTAGATAGTCGATAGTCGATAGTGGATAGTCGATAGTCGAGTCGATAGTCGAGTCGATAGTCGATAGTCGAATCGATAGTCGAGTCGATAGTCGAGTCGATTGTCGAGTCGAGTCGATAGTCGAGTCGAGTCGATAGTCGAGTCGATAGTCGAGTCGATAGTCGAGTCGAGTCGATAGTCGAGTCGATAGTCGAGTCGAGTCGATTGTCGAGTCGATAGTCGAGTCGAGTCGATAGTCGAGTCGATAGTCGAGTCGAGTCGATAGTCGAGTCGATAGTCGAGTCGAGTCGATAGTCGAGTCGAGTCGATAGTCGAGTCGATAGTCGAGTCGATAGTCGAGTCGATAGTCGATAGTCGAATCGATAGTCGAGTCGATAGTCGAGTCGATAGTCGAGTCGATAGTCGAGTCGATAGTCGAGTCGATAGTCGAGTCGATAGTCGATAGTCGATAGTCGATAGTCGATAGTCGATAGTCGATAGTCGATAGTCGATAGTCGATAGTCGATAGTCGATAGTCGATAGTCGATAGTCGATAGTCGATAGTCGATAGTCGATAGTCGATAGTCGATAGTCGATAGTCGATAGTCGATAGTCGATAGTCGATAGTCGATAGTCGATAGTCGATAGTCGATAGTCGATAGTCGATAGTCGATAGTCGATAGTCGATAGTCGATAGTCGATAGTCGATAGTCGATAGTCGATAGTCGATAGTCGATAGTCGATAGTCGATAGTCGATAGTCGATAGTCGATAGTCGATAGTCGATAGTCGATAGTCGATAGTCGATAGTCGATAGTCGATAGTCGATAGTCGATAGTCGATAGTCGATAGTCGATAGTCGATAGTCGATAGTCGATAGTCGATAGTCGATAGTCGATAGTCGATAGTCGATAGTCGATAGTCGATAGTGGATAGTCGATAGTCGAGTCGATAGTCGAGTCGATAGTCGATAGTCGAATCGATAGTCGAGTCGATAGTCGAGTCGATAGTCGAGTCGATAGTCGAGTCGATAGTCGAGTCGATAGTCGAGTCGATAGTCGAGTCGATAGTCGAGTCGATAGTCGAGTCGATAGTCGAGTCGATAGTCGAGTCGATAGTCGAGTCGATAGTCGAGTCGATAGTCGAGTCGATAGTCGAGTCGATAGTCGAGTCGATAGTCGAGTCGATAGTCGAGTCGATAGTCGAGTCGATAGTCGAGTCGATAGTCGAGTCGATAGTCGAGTCGATAGTCGAGTCGAGTCGAGTCGATAGTCGAGTCGAGTCGATAGTCGAGTCGATAGTCGAGTCTATAGTCGAGTCGAGTCGATAGTCGAGTCGATAGTCGAGTCGATAGTCGAGTCGAGTCGAGTCGATAGTCGAGTCGAGTCGATAGTCGAGTCGATAGTCGAGTCTATAGTCGAGTCGAGTCGATAGTCGAGTCGAGTCGATAGTCGAGTCGAGTCGATAGTCGAGTCGATAGTCGAGTCGAGTCGATAGTCGAGTCGAGTCGATAGTCGAGTCGATAGTCGAGTCGAGTCGATAGTCGAGTCGATAGTCGAGTCGAGTCGATAGTCGAGTCGATAGTCGAGTCGATAGTCGAGTCGATAGTCGAGTCGAGTCGAGTCGATAGTCGAGTCGAGTCGATAGTCGAGTCTATAGTCGAGTCGAGTCGAGAGTCGAGTCGAGTCGATAGTCGAGTCGATAGTCGAGTCGAGTCGATAGTCGAGTCGATAGTCGAGTCTATAGTCGAGTCGAGTCGATAGTCGAGTCGAGTCGATAGTCGAGTCGAGTCGATAGTCGAGTCGAGTCGATAGTCGAGTCGAGTCGATAGTCGAGTCGAGTCGATAGTCGAGTCGAGTCGATAGTCGAGTCGAGTCGATAGTCGAGTCGAGTCGATAGTCGAGTCGAGTCGATAGTCGAGTCGAGTCGATAGTCGAGTCGAGTCGATAGTCGAGTCGATAGTCGATAGTCGATAGTCGATAGTCGGTAGTCGATAGTCGATAGTCGATAGTCGATAGTCGATAGTCGATAGTCGATAGTCGATAGTCGATAGTCGATAGTCGATAGTCGATAGTCGATAGTCGATAGTCGATAGTCGATAGTCGATAGTCGATAGACGATAGTCGATAGTCGATAGTCGATAGTCGATAGTCGATAGTCGATAGTCGATAGTCGATAGTCGATAGTCGATAGTCGATAGTCGATAGTCGATAGTCGATAGTCGATAGTCGATAGTCGATAGTCGATAGTCGATAGTCGATAGTCGATAGTCGATAGTCGATAGTCGATAGTCGATAGTCGATAGTCGATAGTCGATAGTCGATAGTCGATAGTCGATAGTCGATAGTCGATAGTCGATAGTCGATAGTCGATAGTCGATAGTCGATAGTCGATAGTCGATAGTCGATAGTCGATAGTCGATAGTCGATAGTCGATAGTCGATAGTCGATAGTCGATAGTCGATAGTCGATAGTCGATAGTCGATAGTCGATAGTCGATAGTCGATAGTCGATAGTCGATAGTCGATAGTCGATAGTCGATAGTCGATAGTCGATAGTCGATAGTCGATAGTCGATAGTCGATAGTCGATAGTCGATAGTCGATAGTCGATAGTCGATAGTCGATAGTCGATAGTCGATAGTCGAGTCGATAGTCGAGTCGATAGTCGAGTCGATAGTCGAGTCGATAGTCGAGTCGATAGTCGAGTCGATAGTCGAGTCGATAGTCGAGTCGATAGTCGAGTCGATAGTCGAGTCGATAGTCGAGTCGATAGTCGAGTCGATAGTCGAGTCGAGTCGATAGTCGAGTCGAGTCGATAGTCGAGTCGATAGTCGATAGTCGATAGTCGATAGTCGATAGTCGATAGTCGATAGTCGATAGTCGATAGTCGATAGTCGATAGTCGATAGTCGATAGTCGTTTGTCGATAGTCGATAGTCGATAGTGGATAGTCGATAGTCGAGTCGATAGTCGAGTCGATAGTCGATAGTCGAATCGATAGTCGAGTCGATAGTCGAGTCGATAGTCGAGTCGAGTCGATAGTCGAGTCGAGTCGATAGTCGAGTCGATAGTCGAGTCGATAGTCGAGTCGAGTCGATAGTCGAGTCGATAGTCGAGTCGAGTCGATAGTCGAGTCGATAGTCGAGTCGAGTCGATAGTCGAGTCGATAGTCGAGTCGAGTCGATAGTCGAGTCGATAGTCGAGTCGAGTCGATAGTCGAGTCGAGTCGATAGTCGAGTCGATAGTCGAGTCGATAGTCGAGTCGATAGTCGATAGTCGAATCGATAGTCGAGTCGATAGTCGAGTCGATAGTCGAGTCGATAGTCGAGTCGATAGTCGAGTCGATAGTCGAGTCGATAGTCGATAGTCGATAGTCGATAGTCGATAGTCGATAGTCGATAGTCGATAGTCGATAGTCGATAGTCGATAGTCGATAGTCGATAGTCGATAGTCGATAGTCGATAGTCGATAGTCGATAGTCGATAGTCGATAGTCGATAGTCGATAGTCGATAGTCGATAGTCGATAGTCGATAGTCGATAGTCGATAGTCGATAGTCGATAGTCGATAGTCGATAGTCGATAGTCGATAGTCGATAGTCGATAGTCGATAGTCGATAGTCGATAGTCGATAGTCGATAGTCGATAGTCGATAGTCGATAGTCGATAGTCGATAGTCGATAGTCGATAGTCGATAGTCGATAGTCGATAGTCGATAGTCGATAGTCGATAGTCGATAGTCGATAGTCGATAGTCGATAGTCGATAGTCGATAGTCGATAGTCGATAGTCGATAGTCGATAGTCGATAGTGGATAGTCGATAGTCGAGTCGATAGTCGAGTCGATAGTCGATAGTCGAATCGATAGTCGAGTCGATAGTCGAGTCGATAGTCGAGTCGATAGTCGAGTCGATAGTCGAGTCGATAGTCGAGTCGATAGTCGAGTCGATAGTCGAGTCGATAGTCGAGTCGATAGTCGAGTCGATAGTCGAGTCGATAGTCGAGTCGATAGTCGAGTCGATAGTCGAGTCGATAGTCGAGTCGATAGTCGAGTCGATAGTCGAGTCGATAGTCGAGTCGATAGTCGAGTCGATAGTCGAGTCGATAGTCGAGTCGATAGTCGAGTCGATAGTCGAGTCGAGTCGAGTCGATAGTCGAGTCGAGTCGATAGTCGAGTCGATAGTCGAGTCTATAGTCGAGTCGAGTCGATAGTCGAGTCGATAGTCGAGTCGATAGTCGAGTCGAGTCGAGTCGATAGTCGAGTCGAGTCGATAGTCGAGTCGATAGTCGAGTCTATAGTCGAGTCGAGTCGATAGTCGAGTCGAGTCGATAGTCGAGTCGAGTCGATAGTCGAGTCGATAGTCGAGTCGAGTCGATAGTCGAGTCGAGTCGATAGTCGAGTCGATAGTCGAGTCGAGTCGATAGTCGAGTCGATAGTCGAGTCGAGTCGATAGTCGAGTCGATAGTCGAGTCGATAGTCGAGTCGAGTCGATAGTCGAGTCGAGTCGATAGTCGAGTCGATAGTCGAGTCGAGT
>CAKOGF010000286.1:0-12424 GCA_933228935.1 Pemphredon lugubris
AGGGATCAACTTGTAGCTAAACTTTTTTAATGAATGCCTTTGTATTTGAAGGTATAGTTCAAATAATGGATTCAAACCACTTCATTCAAATCCTCTTGTTAGCATGGATGGCTGTTTTGATTTATCACAAATTCATTATGCTTTAGTAAGGGGACAACCCACTCAAAATTGCTTTCATTGCCTCTTCTTTTGAATCTGTTCCTCATTTTTTGGTCATCTCTACTCTGCTTGTTTAATGAATTTGCTTTATTTACCTCTTATATGCACCTATATAAGGATTATTCCGACTATCTTTAATAAAGACCATGCACAAACAAGGCAATCAACTACTTTAACTTTTAGCACTTACACCCAATTCATGTTTCAGATCTTCAACATTTGAACGGGCAGCTGAATCTTGAACTGCATTATATATTTAGGTCTCCTTGCTGTCTGTCACCCATTTGACGTCAAACCTAATCATTTCAAAGTAAAGCCTACTGTAAACCCTGTCAACCTTCAACTTGAAGGTCAAATATATTATTCTTTTGGATACCAAATTCATAGGTATAAACTATCAAATTTGGTACTCACTCTACTGCTTCAAAACTACCACGAAAAATTTCAAAAAGTTTAAAGTCTTTAAGCTATTCATCATCAAGCATGTGCTAATAGTATGAAACCCTTTAAGATATTTTTTCACTTGAGGTGCTGTAAATAGGGGTACCTGCCTCTTTCAGGGTTATGGCAAATTAATTCATTGGCAGGTTCAATCTATCTAGGAATTTACACAGCACTTGAGTCCTTATATATGAATTTATCTCACGATCCTTATATATGCAACTTTATCCTAAAGCTCATGGAGTTTTCAGAGGTACATATTTCCATAGTATCTATAAGAAGCCATACAGGGTTGGGCTGGAGAGCCATTTATTTAAAAAAATATCAGCAGTTTATTAAAAGTGATCAAGGGAAATGAGGTATTGCATGGGCTCACACAATCTTCAATTACCAAATCAACTTCTCTAAGATAAGTAGACCTGCACTATATTTTAATAGGGTAGCTCTGATTAGAATAAAACAACCATCTCTGTTAACTAGCAGCCATTGCTGGCTGGCTAGCCCTGGACAGTGGCCCAGATAGACTTATGACTAAATTTTTTGAGGGATGTAAGGCCTTGCCCATAATTATGTAAGGGTTTATAATAAGACATGAAAAGCATTGGTGTTTAGATTTAAAAGATAAAGAAAATTTGAATTCATTTGAAGCTGTATATTTGATATTTCAGCTAATAGCTTATTTTGAGTAATAAAATGAGCAATTGATTGTAATTTGTACAGTGTGAGTAGATAGCAAAAGGTATTCATTAAACTTCTAGTATTACCAAAGGGAAAATAAATATTAGGATACTCTCCATAAGAATAATTGCACATGGATTGTTGATGTAGGGCCTTGCCCAAACAGGAGATAAATTTTAAACTAACATATGTAAAGCATTATGATTTAGGTTTAATAAGTACAAAAAACGTGGGAACTGTCTGTAACAATAACTTTACCAGACCAGCAATGAATTTGTAGTTTGAAACAAAGGGTGTCATTTAGTTGACTAATCCTAGACATAAAAGGTAGCATAAAGTGTTTAAAAGTGATTTTTTTGTAACTAAGGGAATATCTATGTTGGGATATTCACCATCTGAATATCTCAACATTTGTGAGGTAAAAGTCTCCTTAAGAGATGAAAATGGTGACAACAAGCCCCTGGCTTGTTGTCCTAAAAACTCCATAATGGAAAACAAGAAGATATAAAAACAAATAAGTTAAACTTAATTCTTTTCTAAAAAATAAAGTAAATCAAGAATAATCTTTAAAGAAATAAAAGATAAAAAGATTTGAAGGGAAATGAATGTGCAAAAAACACCACTTAGAATTTCAGCTTAAAGCTTACTCTTCAACTCCAGCTTTATTTATAGAAACTTGGCTCCAACTGTCCCAAATGATGGGCAGAGGATCACCAAGGTGATAGGCCCTTCATGGGAGCCAAAAAAGAGAGAAAGAAGCAGAAAAGGGGGAAAGAGAGAAAAGAGAAGAAAAAACAGCAAAAACAGCTGTTATGCTGCTTAGCAGCAGAAAAATAGATCTGGAGGCCTCTGAAAGCCTTAAAATTAGGCTCTGATGGAGCAGAAAACCCAAAACGGAAAGGTAACATTTTTAATGTTTAGGTAACGTTTTTTAGGTTTGAATTGTGACAGTTGAACCCTTTTCTCAGCAACTGCTGGGGCCTAAAGGCTCCCAATTCTGATTCATTTAAAACTGTAGTTTAAAAAAGTCTTTTATTTATTATTTAGACCAATTATGATCAAAATGGGGGAGAAGAAACTAGATTCTTTTTATACCATTTGCATTGGTCTTTGAGATTCTTCCTGAAGGTCCTTGTCTCTCTATCTGGGGGTCATGCCAAAGGTTTGAGTCATCAGCTAACTAAATCTAATCATATACTTTTTGGCCAGATTTAAACTTTGCACTTTGACTCTATTGGTCATCTAAAAAAATTGGCTGAAGGCTCCTTGTCTGAGGCTTTTATTTGAGTGTAAGAATGCCTAAAACTGGTCACTGAAAGCTGAGATATTATTGAATTGACTGCTCACTAATTGTTGCTTGTTGTAGGGCCTTGCCCAAACAGGAGATAAGTTATAGACTAAAGCATGTAGAGCATTAGGGTTGAGATTCAATAGGTACAAAAAGGTTGGAACCGTTTGTAATAATAACTTAACCAGAACAGCTATAAACTTATATTGAGAAACAAAATGAGTCATTGAATTAACTAGTCCTAAGCATAAAAGATAGAACAAAGTGTTAAAAAGAGACTTTTTGGTTACTAATGGAATATCAACGTTGGGATATTCACCATCTGAATATCTCAACATCTGTGAGGTGAAAGCCTCTTTAAAAGATAAGAAAGGTGACAACAAGCTCATGGCTTGTTGTCCTATAAACTCCATAAGGGAAGGAAGGAAATATAGATAAAGAAAATAAAAGAAAAGAAAATAAAAATAAAGATTTGAAGAAATTTGAAGATAAAATGGGCGTGGGTAAGAACCACTTAGAATTTCAGCTTAAAGCTTACTCTTCATCACCAGCTTTATTTATAGGATTTTGGGTCCAACTGCCCCAAAAGATGAGCAGAGGATCACCAAGGTGATAGGCCCCTCCCAAAGGCCAAAAAAAGAACAGGAGAGGGAAAAAAAGAAAAGAAGAAGACACAGCAGTAAAACAACTGATATGCTGCTTAGCAGCGTTGATCAAAGCCGATCGCTGCTATGCAGCGGAAAAACAAGCCCGACGGCCCGAAAAAACAAGGAATTTATGCTCCGACGGAGCTTTGAATTGTTACACTTGTCTTGATTTGAGATTCAATATTGTGACCGTTTTGGGATGGATTGACTGGACTTTTGGACTTGGCTCTTTAATTTGACATAAATTTTGATATAGCGCACCTAGGGAGGTCATTGGGGTATCATTCTGATAGCAAAAGGTAGCTTAGTTGATCCAAGTATTTAGAATTCAACTTTTCAAACAAATAACCATGTGATGGCATTTCATGACAGCAAATAACAACCCAGAAAGCAGGGGTTCAGCCTGTTGCTGAAATAAGTTCATAAAAATTAAGATGCTCTTTAGGGAGATCTAACATCAGAAGATAATTTAAAGCATTCAAGAAAAATATAATTTAGGATTTAAAATAGAAAGATAGATCTAGTGAAAGCAAGGAATTACTTAGAATTTTAGCTTAGAATAAGCCTACTCTTCTAATGATGTTTATATGATAAATATGATAAGAACACAACTAGTTGATTGCTTGTTTGATATCTGAGCAGCAACTAATGTAAATAAAAGGGAAAAATTAGTGGTTAAGAACTATTTTTTACCAAGAAAGTTGCAAAAAAAGTGTCATCTTCAAAAGGGAATCAAATAGCTTATATTTAGCTAAAAAAAAACAAAACAACTGAGACAGCTGGTTACATACAATCAAAAGTACAGAGAAGTCATAAATGTTTTTAAGGAAGATGATATAAAGTCTACTTTTAAATACTAACAAAAGTTTACTTTAGCAAGCCAGAGAAAGCAAAGGGGAACATAAATCAAATAATGAACCAGGTCAGAGAAGAAAACATTAAACCATAAATAATTGACAGAAATGAAGTGGGTATCAAATTAATAAACCCAAATCTTGTTTTAGAGCATTACAAAGAGTATAAGTATGAAATCTGTGCTTCATATCTCAGACTGACATTTTGAGCTAACTTCTCTTAATATGCAGAGTTGACTAGTGAGCTTTCTTTCAAAATTTATCCCTAGTCTGAACCCACTGTCACAACATCCTAATACTGCTTCAGTCTCTTTTTATTGGTATCAGATAAGCTAAAATTAATTTAAAGATAGATGAATAAAGACTAATGTTCATTCATTATATTCTCTTTTTAGACTTAACAATAAATTGTAGCCATTTTTCTTATTATTTTTACCAAGCAGACACCATATTAGTTTTGAGAAAAGAAAAGTTATGTTATTATACAGTAAATTTTCTATATTACGACATAGATTTATTAACAAAATTTACTAGATGCGAGAAGAATGCCTCATTGCTTCTGGGCTGCAGGCTTAATCAGAATTCTTGCATCTAATAAACACAAAAAACTATCATGGGTCATTTGATACACTAAAGTCACAGGTTTTTAAGTACCTTTTTTAATGTTAGATACTTAGGATCTTCCCTGGCAGATTGATTACTCCCTTGAGCTGCAGTCTTCCAACACACTTCATTTCTGACAACCTTGTTTCCAACAACACTATTTCTGACCCTTGGAAATAATTTGTTTTTTATTAAAAAGATTTACATAAAAATTAAAAAATATCAATGCCAGAATAAAGCTGTCAGAAATAGGGGTATTGCAAATGAAGAGGGTACCACATATCAAAGTGATTAAATGCTTAATATCTAGTAAAATTTAATATGATGTTTTTTTTGCAATTGTGAAGACACCCAACATTGACTATCAATGATGGTTGTAAGAAACAGAGGGCAGGTCATAGAGAAATAGAACCTTGCTCTCAACCATGATTAAAATCGTGATTTCAGCAGCAACCAAAAGATTGTTGCCAACAATTTCAGTGAGACCACAGGGGGGAAGAAATTTGCTGATGCTGTAAAGCAGCAGTTAAAACTTAATGGCCAAGGTTACTAACAAATTTCGAACTTTATTAGATTAGAGAATGATGAAGCAAGGTTGTTTGCAACTCTTGCATTCATTTAAGGTAGGAAATGGGGTTGGAGTGGGAGGTTGAATGGCACAAAGCAAATCAACCAATGATATTAGAGAATGTGGGTGCATTTCTTGAGGCAGGAAAATCTGGGCAAATTTTGAATGGGCAGAATCCGAAAGAAGCCAACTCAATTTAAAACTTAGAAACTTACTTTAGATGCACAAAACACTGCTCCCAGCCGCTCTTGCACATGATATTTAACCAGAGGTGTCTCTTGGGGGGTTAGGCGGGGGCATCTTCAGAATAAATCAACAAGTAATAATATGGGGGCCTTTCTTGGGCTTTTTGGCGACTTTTGGTGTAAATGTCCAAGCATAATTTGGTTGAAATCCCCAAGCATTTGGTAGAGATTGAAGTAGAGGCCTAAAGGGGAGGCGTAACTTTACAATGGTCAAGCAAACTGGTATAGCAAAGTTGATAATCACTGATTGGCAACGTCAGGAGGATTTACCGGCGGTAAATCCTTCATTAGTTGTTTCCCGCCAGTAAATCATCAGATCAGTTAATTACCGCCAACAAATCTAGAAGATACTTAAATTGCCGCCAGCAAATCTATTTACTTTTAATTTCCACCAGCAGATCTATTGAGATATTAGACAATCAACTACAACAATTGGATCACTGTGGGTAAATCGCAGCACCCATCTATTCTATCTTCTATATCCAACTGATAAGCTACATAATAACCCAGGGGGATTTACCGCCAGTAAATTCCTTGCTTGATACATAATTAACTTGATTGCCAGATTTGAACCAGACATGATCATGCCGTAAGTTCCGATCCAATACACAGAAGTCTTGTCACCATATTCCGCCAGTATATTCTGAGTTATTCTCTGTCAGTATATTGTTATCTATTTTCTGCCAGAAAATCCCGAGCTATTCTCTGCCAGTAAATCCCTAACCATTTCCTGCCAGAAAATCCCAAGATTTATTCCTCAGCTAATCAAGTGGCTCACATATTCAACCAACCAGCGCACACCAAGAGGCCAGCTGTACAGGAGAGGCCTGATCTTGCCTTCTCCCAAACCCTACACCACTTGTCACAACCAATTGGACCATCACAAGTCAGCTGAACAGGATCACAGCTAGGACCAGATGCCCAGGATCCTGACAAGAGGCCACCACACTGCACCCAGAGCGGTATTTAAAGTACTACTGAGGGCCCTAAATAACAACCTTTATCACCTCTTTATCAGAAATCTCGTAGGCCAGCCGGGCTAGAGACTTTGTAAATAAAAGCATAATAAAGTTCACTTCCTATTCTTTGAGAAGTTCTTGTAAAAAGGGACAGGTAGGATTTTATTCACAGGTCCCAACTAACAACTTAAGAGTTATAGTTGTGAACATAAGAGCTATCAACCCAGAAAGCTTTACAGCAATAATGTGAATAGCCTCTTTAACATAAAACATTATAAAATATTATAGTGTATAAACCCACTCTTAAAGGGCTCTTAGGGATAAAGAATAAAAGTATTTTGAATAGCTGTGCTACACAGTAATAGCATTATCAAAGTGGCCTTTATTTGAGTTGTTTGATCAACAAAGCCAGTTTAAGACCATACTATATTTCCAAATACAGCAATAAAGCTCAGATTTACTACCAAAAAAGCAATATTAATAGATTTTAGATGACATTCTTTGCAATGCTGCTTGTTCAGGATTTAGTAATTGCATAAGTATTAAAACCCCTTATTTGGACTTCCTAGACATTTTTATACTTTGTGATGGTGTTTTTTGTGATAGACTTTTTGAGATGCCATAATAGAAACCATATTTTTCATCTTTTAATAGCTTTTTATTTTTTGTGTACTCAAATTACAACCTTATATTAAAAAATATTTGAGGTTTCATGATTCAAGATGCATTTTTGAGATGGTATCTCTCTGTCTAGTCTAGAACTTTTGGATTGCAAGGTGTATAACAGATATTATCAATTCAATGCAGTAACTGAGCAATGATTGAAAAAAATTAGGCCTATTCAAATTCTATTAAATTGTAATATTTTATAATAAATTATTAACTCTTTAACCAAAAGAAAGCTATAAGATAAAAGTTACACACTCTTTTGTGATATCAAGTTAAATATCTATCCATCACAATTATTATCTTTGTAAAAGACTTATATTCAATGGGTAGTTTTAGCATCAGGTTCACCTTACTTAAAGTAGAAATTAAAACATATAGTGTATATAATCATCTGTGCCTACCTAGCTTCACGGAGCCAGGATAGAAGGCTGAATTTTGCATCAAGTCTAGGAGTGCTTGAGAGCCAACTCTATCAGAAAGGCAAGACTTGCAAGTAGAAATGAGATTAGTCAGAACCAGAATCTGAGTCAGAAAGAAAATTGACATCAACCTCAAACTCAGAATCAGATTCAGAGTCACTGGAAGGATTCTCGTGATCAAATGCTAAGCTGACAAAAACATTTAAGTGATGGTACTTTGCAGAAAAGCGCCTTGAATGTTTAGAATATAAGGCCATATCTAATCCTAAAAGATCCAGCTGTGGTGAATAGTGTATTATCTGATTAATCCAAATAGCTGGGAAACGGCCACCAGTTTCAAACATAGCAAGAGAGTTGAAGGGTTCTTGATGCTCAAAAGGAACTGCATCAAATGATGCATTGCTATACGGATCAAACTCAATGGATAGGTGGTGAAGATGTGGAAAGCAAGGTGCCAGCCAACAGAAGAAGCTTGACTGAACTGGACATGAGGTAAACAAAGAAAAGGTGTGAGTTCTATATTGTCTGGTTGGGAGATCATCAAAAGCTGATTGCTCATTCACTTGATATAGCTTAATATTTTCAATATTTATAGCATTTCTTAGGACTTCGTTGACAACTGTAGGGCAAATTGCCTTACAAATCAAGATAAGAGAGGTGAGTCTAGGGAAAATCTCCTGGGTAGATAGAATTAGCTTCCTATCCATTTGATAAAATGAAAGCTCATTGACCAGAGGAAATGTACGCTCAGCTGGAACTTTGAATGAGACAAAAGGAGAAACAAAAAGCGTAGTTAGACTTGGGAAGTTGTCTGGTCTAAAATCAATGGCATCTTTGGGAACATTAGGACCAGTTACCACCAAGGACAGAGCTTTAAGATGTTGAAATTTTACATCAAGCATTTTCTCATGGTCCCCATAGACTGCTTCAGAAGAGATAGACAGCGATGTTAAATTTGGAAGGTTTTTAGCAATAATAACTGCAACCTGATGGCTGAACATGGGCATTTCCAAAGCAAGAGATCGGAGTGAAGGGGTTACAAGATCAGTTAGAAACAAAGAGATTTGGGTAGGATCGGAAAAAAAATCAGGAAGCTGAAGAGAAACCAATTTCTGCAGATTTAAGACCTTTGAAGCTACATCGAACTGAAGCAGCATTTGGCACAAATCAAGATGAATCAGCTTGGGGTAGTTTTCCAATATATCTTCAATGTTTTGTTCAACCGAATCATGATAGTTTTCAAGGACGGTGATTGAAGTGACATTTGGAAGATAATTTATTAATTTCTTATTATAGTATCCAAGCTCTAAAGAACAAACTTGGCTACCGAATTTTGGGAGAGTGGTGTTGTAAAAACTATCCGACATGGGATAAGAAATTCTAAGATTTTTTATCAATTGTTGCAAAATAGTTTTGCACACATGCTTGTTGGTAGTAAGTAATTCAGATTGCTCATCTGCTGTAAGATAAGAGAAAATTTCCTCGATTATAAAATGAGGAAGATCCATCTAAAAATCATTATTAGCTTTCTTTTACTAATTGCAAAGCTTAAAGTTCGTAAGGAATGTGGTTTTTACTTAAGTAAGCTGCAGAAAATACCAAGAAAGGTTATTTTTTAAAATCACAGTACTGATTCAATTTATAACTTTACAAGAAAAAGCCATCCGTTTCGAAAATATTTAAATCTACTCTAGGGCTAGCAAGATATAAACCGTGTAGGCATAAAACTATCATTGAATGAGATTTTGGTACTCACGTTGTAATCAAACCAGCAAAGCAAATTATACAATAGTGCTGTTAATAAGAAAGTGCAAGGCTCGGTAGACAACCTATAGGGTTTTAACATAAGCACTGAAATAAAAAATTTCAATTCTGCTGACAGATAGAGCTCATGATTGTTATGATTCGTTACAGTGAATTTAGTTAAACATATGGGCCATTATTTTGACTATTAGGCCATTTTCTAATGCTCATGCTTGCAAATTCGTAGCTTAATGCAGTTCGATTTATTAGAAAAGCTAATTATAAATTATAAACAATAAAAGCTCAACAAAAAATATTTTTTACATACTATAAACTATCAAAATATAACTAAGATTTTCATCTTTCTATTAAATAATATTAACATAAATAATACACTTAACATTAAAGCAAAAGTAATTTAAGAAGTATAGGCCAGATTTTATTATAGTGCTTTGATTATAAATATACAAATGATTGATTTAAAATAACTATTTATCATACTTTTAGAAAAAGCATATATTTTTAAATCTAAGATTAAGAAATATTTTTATAGCTTAATTTATTAATAAAGCTTAGCTATCTAAAGTTTTATGATAGATTACAGTTAGGTGATTAATTAATTTTTATTTAAATTAATTAAAAGGTTCAAGTGAGCTCTAAACCCCAAAAAAATTTTTGAATAGATTTTATCAATGTTTTAGTATTTAAAGCTATGCAAAAGTATGTAGAAGTAGACAATTACATTATTTTATTTAATTTTGCATTGAATTCAAAGTGTATATAGTGTAATATTGATGCTTAGCTTCTGCATATGCATCACTTATATCTGAAATCTGGGTACTTGAGTTAATCTTAAAAACATAAATTTAAGTTTAAATTATAATTAAAGCTAAAGCATTAATTTTCTATTATTTTGTCATTTAGCTTAGTATAAAAAGCCAAACCAGTGTAAAGGTTCTAATCTAAAAGACCCTAGCCAAAGGCTGCATTCAGATGAAAATCCCTCTTTTAAAAAGTACACCTAAGAGATTAGACTTAAAACCACTTTGAAATCCAAAACCATGACATTGGTTAGATTCACTTCTGTCATGCTACCATTTTTCTCATTGGAAGCTTTAACAAAAAGAAAAAATAATTAAAATACAGAAAAAGTATTGTTACAACAAGCCAAATCCTTAACAAGTCAGATAAGAATATATCTACTAACTCAACTCAACCTATTTTCAAATAAGGGCAACCTCCAATACTCTAATTATTATCACAATCCATTAATTACATCATTTTGTAATATACCTATGCTATCATAATAGAAGTATTCATGGGTACTGGTGATCAACCTTTTAAACCCCTTTTTCACATGCCATCTCCTAGTATCCTATCAATGTATATAAAAATCTTTCTCTTCTTATCAATAAAGATAGCTTAACACATTTCTCTTCCTTTTTCTTTTGTAAATTCAGCTTTTACATAGTTACAAAAGTGATGCCACAGGTATTTTTTCTCTATACTACCAGCTTTTAGAAAAAAATACTATCTATACTTACACACAGAAAGCACACCCCAGCAACTAATGGATGCCCTCCCCAATAGAAGGAAACACAATACCGTGGTCCCTGAGGGATTGACCTTCTGGAAAAGACTACTTATACCCTCAGCCCAGTTTAACAACATCTCTACCTCTGGAGGGCTAACTACACCCACACCTACAACTGATCCTAACATCATGCCTACCCACATTGCTGCCCACTTGCATATCACTGAGATTGGGTCCTTTTCTGGGTTAAAAACTGATAATTCTAATACCTGATTGAGAGCTACACAGAACAAGTTATAACAGATACAGTGTCCTAGACGACTCTGGATTCCAGAGCTATCCATTTGCCTGACAGAAGATGTCACTCTCTGGTCAGTAGAATGACATGTGAACCCCTCAGTGAAAGATAGAATCTGGGACAGTTTTTAGAAAACCTTTCTTGTCAAATTTTTGAAACAAATATGGGAGTTCCTTATTGCCTGAGAAATGCATAAGTTAAAAAAACAGATAATATCAAGGAGTACATTCACACCTGGGAGAAAATCCACCACTCAGCCTCATCTGAAATGATTTTTGACAGCCTCTCAATGGTCCTTACATTTTGGGATGGCCTCAAGTTGGCATTCATGACAAATTATCATGTACTACTGTGTGGACCTTGATAGCGCCTACAACAAGGCTGAGTTGGCTGTGGGAACAGCAGACTCTCTGCACAATAATATGAGAGCAGCATTCTCAGAGAAGACACATGCCAAGACATCTTGCTCCTCTCAACCAGGCTGTTTGCAGCACACCAACAAGTCATAAAGCTGATCCCAAACTACAGGTTCTTCTGCAAAAAGTAATTGAACAAAATTTTACAGCAACACAAACCAGGATGATGAGGAGTCATAAAATGCCTGGTAAACCCAATTAGCAAGTCAGGTCCTCCGTCCAAAACAACAACTCACAGCCAGTGTTTTCTAAGTTTCATCCCCAAGAAATAGACATAATCATCATGTGTGAAGTATTCTCTGGTGATTCCTTGCTCTTTGCCACAGCAAACAGCAGCAATAAGCTCATGTTCCATCATTTCAATTTTTTACTTACAAAGGGCTTGAACTGTTGAACTCTAGAGCAGACTGCACCCTGTTGAATGAGAAGCTCTTCAAAACCATTAAGCTCTCAACTGTTCCTAGTGTTGCAACTGAGACCGTAACTTCAGTTGACACTGTATCTCACAATACACAGGGGACATCCTTTAAATTGCCCCACTTTGAGCCCATAGTGCCAATTACGGACAATAGTGGGACTCAATTCAACATCTCCTAATTAGGCTTGAAACCCATTTACACTGATAAACCATCAACAGGCTATTCCCGCAGATCAAACCCTATCTGGATCATGTCACCCCCTCTCTATTCTGTGGCCTTCCCATATACTATATTAACTGCTAAACACAAATAAAAACATAAATTCTTCTCATTCTCTGTTTTCCTTCTTGGACTGTTGTCTTCCCCAACACCTTACTGAACTACAGATAGTTTGGTTGCAACACTAGCAGCATCAAAAGAGTTGATATCACTAATGGCCACTTGTTGTTCATACATGAGAAAACCAAAACCTTTAACATACAGG
>CAKOGF010000287.1:0-12399 GCA_933228935.1 Pemphredon lugubris
CCCATCTAATAACCCTAGCTAATCAGAACTGATTATTCTATATTATGAAATCAAGTGATCATATCTTGGTCATCACTTTTATTGTAGTACTTTCTGATAAAATAATCTGATAGTATTCCTTCTAATCCATTAGGGATGATTATTAATGAAGAAATATATCAGTCAATTATTATTAATCAGATTTCCTGACATACCTCAAAAACAATGAAATATATTTTTTGAAAATAATGTTGTTGGAAATAATGTTGTCAAAAATGAAATGGGTACCAATTTAACAGTTTCTATGCTTCTGAAGATCTAAACACACCCAGGCTGGCAACTGGCCCCAACATAATGCTAGCACACATTGCTGCCTGTTTGTTTGCTGCTGAGAGTGGGTTCTTCTCTGGGTTACATACTGAGAATTCCAACACCTAGTTAAGAGCAGCACACACCAAGATGAAACAGAGCAATGTCTTAAATGCTTCTGAATCTCAGAAGTAGTCATTTTCCTAGCAATATGCCCTTTATCTGGTCAGAAGAATAGCATGAGAACACACAAATTGAGGATAGAACTTGGGATGGCTTCCATTAAGCTTTTCCTGCCAAGCTTGTTGAGCAGATTTTGTAATTTCTTGTTGCCTGAAAAATGTGTAATTTAAAGCAAACAGGTAGTTTCAAGGACTACGTTTGTGCATGGGGTTTAACTCTGTTGCTTGGCTCCCCTAGAAATGATATTTGACAGCCCCTCAACTTTCTTTTTATCCTGGTATGAGCTTAAGTCATATGTGTAGTGTTATATGATCATGTGCAACTATGTGGATCTTGAAAGCTCCCACAACAAAGCAGAGTTAGCCACAAATACCGTAGACTCCCTCCAAAAAAACACACCAGAGCAGCCTGCTTGGAAAAAATACAAGCCAAATAATAAATTCCTTCACAGCCAGTCTGCATAAAACATGCTGACATGCCCTACAATTTCCCTCAGACTTCAGGATCTGCTGTACAAAGAAACTGAACTAATTTCCTAGCAGTCCAGTCCAAGAAAAGAAAGGATTGAGAAATTCCAGGGGGGCCCAATAAGCAAGTCAGGGCCCCATCCACAACAACACCTTACAGCCAGTACTACCTGAGCTCCATCCTCAAGAATTAGACAGAATCACCATGTTTGAAGTGCCCTCAAGCAATGCCTTGCACTTTGGCACTGCAAACAACAGCAATAAACTCATGTCATACACTTTTTATTTTTGAACTTACAAGTGACTTGCACTGTTGGACTCAGGATCAGACCACACCTTAGTAAACAAGAAACTCTTCAAAAACATGAAGCTCCCAACTGTTCCTAGCAGCATTAAAAGGGTTGGCCTCAAAGATAGCCACTTGTTGCTCATACATGAGGGAAACTAAGCACTTTATCATACAGCTAAGAGAGATTAACAGCATTTTTAGATTCCCTGTCCTAAGTTTCACACATGATATTGTTGGCAACATCCAGAATTAACTCATACAGAAAGGAACATCCTCCATGTTGACAATTTCAAAAAACTAAATTGTTATTTTTATTATTAATGTATTGTTTTTTCTGGATTAATTAATTAAGCTTGATGATAAAATTTATAATTAAGTTCTATTTTGAGATTTTAAGTGAAATAATAAAAAAATAGGCAAAAACAATTTTTCAAATTGTTGACATGGAGGATGTTCCTTTCTGTATGAGTTAATTCTGGATGTTTCCATATTGTCCTTGGAATGGACTGGCTAAAAAACAATCCATACATAGAATGAATCAGGTTAACTCTTACTGTGTAGCAGGGAGGAGTTTATCATCACATATACCCCAGTTCAGCCAAAATCTACTCAGCAACCATATTTTTTAAGAATCACCAAGACAAAAAAGAACAATAAAACCTTAGAAAAGTTGAATGGAACTCCTGCGGCTAAAAAGTGGGGCAGGAAGATGTTCTGTCAACTGATTTTACGTCACACAACATTACACACTCTAATTTTCCATCAATCTAACAAAATACAAACAAAAAAACAATTTTTAGACAAAAAATCAAATTTAACTTTTTGCTAACTTTAACCATTAATAAAATTAGAAAGTACATATTAGAATAAGCTTAAACTTTGACAACAAATAAAGAACAGCTAAAACTATCATATTTAAACAAAAATAAATTTAAACCCCTAAAATATAAAAACTTATTACAAAACAAGCAAAAAAACCAAGTATTTCTAAGATAGAGATATGAGAAGCTAAGCAAATATTTTATTATATGCAACAATCAACTATTTGAACCCAAAATTCATGGCATTTGAGACCCTCTTCAGGTACTCCATCATCTCATCCTTCTTGTAGCCCCTACTGACCAGGTTATACATGGTATCCTTCTTAAGTTCATGCTGGCTCTTCTTGGAGGGGGGAGGGACTCCATTTTCAATATCCCTGAGGGTCTTATCTGCCCTGTCCTTGGATTTCTTCAGGCCCACAAACAGCTTGCCAAAGGATGGCTTGAAAACTCCCACTGACTTGGCAAAGTGGTTGTGCCATCCTTCCAGGGTAGAGGTGGTCTTGGTCTCCTCCATCAAGACAGACTCCATGTAGTTCCAGCTGATCTTGTTCTTCCCAGGCCCATATCTCTTCTCCACAAACTTCCCAGTCTATTGATCCTTGAAGTATTCAACAAACCCTGCTATCAGCTCACAGTTGGTCACATTCCATTCATCAACATCCAGGAGCTTAACTGCCTTCAATATATCATCCTTCTTCAGGAAGAACATTGCTGGGTACCTCCCAATCATCTGCTTAGTCATCCCAGAAGTATCTGACGTGTACTTCTTATACAGCTCCTTTAAGGTCTTCAGCTTTCTGAGGCAGGCTTGGCGGAAGTATCAGTAGCATCCTTGGGTTGCACACCCAAACACCTCCTTGAACGTCATGGACTGGGCAGCCTCAAAGTCAAGAAAGACTAGCTTAGGATCCTTTAGTTGGATTGAGCTGATTGGGTCCTTGGGTGGCCTTCCTACTGATGTGGCCTTGGCTTCCTCCTCCTCCAGAGCTATCTTCTGCATCTCTTGCTTGATGATCTTCAGGGCACACACATAGTTCTGATTCTTGGTCCCAATAATGAGGCAGTAGATGAGAGGCACCACTCTCTCCTCTACTTCTGAATAAATCACCCAGAGCTGGTTAAAGATATTGGGACAAATGTAAAAGATTGCATCTGAAAGCCACCCCTCTTGATTCTTGATCACCTGCAGATTCTTCTTGGTAGCATAGATGATCATCCTCTCCTCCATTTCCTTTGGATCTTCATGCATCAGGAAGAGAGACTCATCATTGGCATACTTCAATTGGTCATCAATGACCAGATCCCTTGATTTTCAGTATTGCTGGTGGGGATGGATGCATCTCTTCTCTTATTGGTGATGAACCTGAAAGGTTGATGGTAGGTGTAGACCATGGACTGCTGAGGGTCATTGAGATTGTCTAGGGCATGAGTGGGTATGTCAGAGGAGGACATGTTTGACTTTAGGGGTATGTTGTTAATGAGATACCACTCCAGGAGGTTCCTGAACATATCTTTTGGGGGAAATAGACATGCTCTTTAGGAGGGGTCTTCAGGGAATCAAACTGGTTGGTCACAACCATAGAGGGGCACCCTTTATGCTCACACTTGAAGTGCTTGATGGCACCTGATATGAAGATGTTGTTGCTGTAGAAGTAGTACCCATCATATACTACAGCAGGCTTTTCCTGGGCAGTTAACATAAAGAAGAAGGTGGGAAGCTCATTTGGGATGATGAACTTTACATCCTTGTCACAGAAGTTCTTTACCCTATTTGGCTCAAAGCCAGGAACCTCCTTTCTGATTCTTCTTTTGGGTGATCTCTCCGTGCTTGTAGTTGAAATTGAGGCTGATATGAGGCTTTGGGTGGCCTTGGAGGAACTTCTCTCTCTGCTCTGATAGTTCTCTACATTTAAAACTTCATTATTATTGGTGGATCCTTCTTGAGACTCTTAGATGGTCCTCTTGGTCTACTTTTCTTCTTATTATCTTACTGTGACTTGTGGCTTTTGATGAGAGTTTTATCCCCAGCACTGGTGTAGAAACACCTGTCTGAGGAGCTTCTGGGAGATTTCTCTGTTAACCATCCTTAAAAAGCTTGGCTGGTTTCTGGCTTTTTGGTGGTGTAGTTGTGAAGGGACTGGAGTCTGTTGGCTTGCTTTGCTGTACCCAGATTGACCCTTCCCACTGTCAAAATTATGCATTCAAGCTTTAGCTAGCTCTGTTTCCAACCTTTCAATTTTCCCATTCAAAGCAGAATTGACTTTTGAAAGCTTCAATAAATCTTCCTTAAGTTTTTTACCAACTTCATGTTTTATTCATCCTTCCAATTGTAGCTTTTCTTTCCCTGTTCTAGAGTTATCTTCATACGCCCAAGTATTTCATCAAAGGTCAAAATCAAGTTATTCACATCCCACACAAACACTCAATACCATAATAATAGAGTACCTGTACACTGGAAGTAATCCTCAATCTGTTTGCAATAAGCCACCTTGACCTCACCTAACAACTCTTCAGAGAAGGACTGGCCTACCTCAAGAACATCCCACAACTCCTCCAACATTGAGAAAGAGAACTCATTCTGTAAGCCAGAAACCTCAACCTTTGAGAGATTAAAGTTAGCCTTTTCCCAGTCAAAAGAAATTTCCATGAAATTAAAAACAAGAATAATGGGAAAGCAACAACTGTTGCTGTGATATACTTTATTAAAGCGTTTTTAGATCTTTTTATACCAACCTATGATATTCTTTTGTTCAAAACCCCTTACCTGGGAAAATCTATCCTGATTTCCATCAATGAATGATGACATATGACGTCAACCAATTAAAACCAATCCATAAAGACTACTACATTTTTATTTCCTAATAATTGATCTCACTAAGTCTCTGAATCTCATGATACAATTAATGGGACTTTGTTCACTGCCTTTGAAGTGTTTGCCACTCCAAATGAAGTAATACAAAGAGATAACCTCATTTCTGGATCACTATCCTTAGCTCCACCTAGAAACTAGGTGATCCAACCAATTAAGATACCCTTGTCTTAATCTTGGCACAGTCAAGCCATTATTTATACCCATAATTTAATTTCTGTCAATTATATTCCTGAGTATTTGTTATCAAAACCTTCCTGGTTTATTTAACAACCTATAGACACAGAGTCTCATTAATTTGAGCCTTCAAATCAGTAAACTAATATCCTTAATTGGTACTTTTTAATTAAATCCTGGGTAAAAATCAAAGAAACACCAGCTCAGTGTCTTTTTGATTACCTAGGTTGTCCTCAAAGCCTCAGCGCCTAGGCACACCTGTGCCTGAGCTCCCAGAAAAAATGATAGATGGCATCTCAGCACATCTTTTCATAAAATTTGCTGTGTTGGTGCCTTGAACTAACAACTGGTTTTATAAGTGATATTCTTTTCACCTAGGAAAAAATAATATATTATATATAAAATATCTGTTCTAGCAAATTTAATATTCAGGAAAATTTTATTAGGAAGTTTAACTGAGTGACTGTTGTATGATCACAGGTGTCCTTGGTCTTGCTGGCTGCTTTGAAATGCTTCTTGTGGGGCATTGTTGATATAACTATTAATTTTGCTTTTTTATTTATTTTTTGTTGTTTTTTTATTTGTCTTTTTTTGTCTTTTTTAGTTGCTTTATGTTTAATGGTTGAGTGGTTACTAGTAGATTTGATAGTATTTATTGTTAGCCTTTAACTCTTATAATTTCAAAAATGTTTTACCTGATATTTTGGTATGATATTGTAAGTATTCTTAATAATTATCTGGGGGTTTTATAGGGTTTTATAGTAGTTTTCTGGGACTTTGTTTTATTATTATTTTAGCTTTCATGTATTAAGATTTATAAAGCTTATTTGATCATTGAAAAATAATTGCTAAAATGTTTATGAGGCTGATTTTTGCTATTGACGGAAAATTAGTCATATGTTGCAATAGTCTAAAAACCCTTAGGGATTTAATAGGTTTGAGACTTAGACTAGTTAATCCCTATAGTTTGACGGAAAAACTGTCCCAGAAAAGCCAAAATCATTAAGTTGGGGTCCAAAAACTTAATACTTTGGGCCTTATCTTTTAAGCTTTCATTAATGAAAATTATTATAATTTATGGCTAATGTGTATAATAATAGAATAAAAATATTCCTTTTTTGATATTTTTAATAGAAATTTATGTTATCTTTTATATATCTAATTTTAAATACATATTAAAAAATAAAATAATTAAAATAATAATAAAATTATGTTTTTTTATTAGTGTAATTTGACAGTGGGTTAATTTTCCTAGGTTTTATGGAAAATTTGTCAGAAAACCAAGCCTGCTGCTTGTGATCCCGCTGGAGAGGTGGGGAGGTAGCAGGCAAGGCCCACCAGATGATGGGACCTAACTTCACCAAGGAGGACACGGCTTTTCCTACCATCACCCATGGCCCAGACATGGGCAAGGCAGAGCCTATCAGCCCAGTGAGCGTTAGATAAAGCACACCAAGGAACTGATTGCTCTGGCCAGTGGAATTGGGGATAGGTGATGGGTTAGCCATGGGCTTGGGGGTGGGTGGGGGTTCCATGGGAACCAGGTATGCATGGGGGTTGTTGTACTTTCCGTTGAATATGAGAGGGTAGACTGTGATGTCTTTCCCATCTCGGACCAGGTGTTGCAGGTTTTGGATGGCACCTGGTCTTTGATACCAAAGCAAGTCTTCCGATTCTCACTGCTTGTGGTTTGGGTTGGGGGTACTCAGTAAAATGAACAGGACCAAAGGGGGCATCAGATGGGTGGTAGTACTTGTAGGCTTTGGGGTTGCTGGGTGGTCCTTGGGGTACTCCTTATGGCTGGATGGTCTGCAGACTGGGTATTTGATAGTGGAAAAGTACTAGAAAAAAATAGGGCAGAATGTTGGTGAACCAAAGGTTCATAACAAAGACTTTATTTGATGAGAATGACAATACTAATCACTGGGCTGTCATCCTGGCTTTATACCTGTCAGTGGGGTCTTATCTGGCTCTTCCTCAGCTATCTGGCTGGCAAGTTTGGCTGCAGGCTCTTCAGGCTTACAATTGGTCCTTTTCTCATCCTTGGGGTCATTTTCCAGAACACTGGTTTGGTCTTCAGCAAGCTTATCAGTTGCTTTGTTCTCATTAGCAGCTTGGGGGCTCTCTACATGGGCTCTGGCTTGGGTCTCAATTAAATTCCCATACTGGAAATGGCTGGAGAGGGTTGATGTTTGGCTTTCCAAACCCAAAAACCCAATACGGGAATTAATGATCTCCTCTTTGGGATCCAACATTAATTTTGGCACTGGGCAGCTAAAAATAGCTGGCCCAGTGCCAACTGGGGCAGCAGCACCCCCCACTGCTTCTGCATAGCTTTTGGGGCCCAATTTGGGCCCCAAAAGCTTAGCAGCTGGCAGGAGGGGGTTCTCCGCACCTGTCTCACCACCACTTGCTTTGGCGAGCAAGTGGTGGGGAGTTGCAGGTTTGACACCTGCCGTGGGGGCAGTTACAATGTCAATTGTAACAAAATTGGATTGTTTTCAATTGTTGTTGAAATCTGTGCCATTTTTTGGTTTTGCTTTCATTTTTCATATAATAAAATATCAAAAACTTCAATTTTTAGCCATTTGTTGGAAAAATACCCTGTTAAACTTAAAAAATGTTTTAGCTTAACTTAAGCATATATAAAACTAAGCTAATTGAACCAAAATTTTATAAAAAAATATTTAAACTTAGTTGACAGAAAATCTTCCTGCACTTTTGTTTTTGAGGTTCACTTAAAATCTAAAAACTTTTATTTTATATTAACCACTCAAATTAAGCTATTTGAGCTGATGTAATAAACAATGATTAATTTTTTAGACTTTTACATTTTTTATAGCTTCAAATGATCATGGTATATATTATATAATGCTTTTGATAAAATTTATAGTATGTGCAAAGTCAGATTTAATTGGATTATTGTAAATAAAAATTAGCTAAATTTGATACTTTAGAATTTTGAAGGCTTGATAGATTTATTAGATGGGTTAAATTTATTTAACTCATATTAGGCCAGTTCAATAAAACCCAAATGCTTTATTATTATACTTTATTTCTATATAGACATGACTTATAAATTAGGCTTGGAACCATAAAAGTAGTGTATCAACTGATCATGTTTATCTAATAGTTTTCTATATCTAAATGACATAAATTTCAACAAATTAAATAACTACTCTTGTTAGATAAAGGTGTTTTGATATGAAGTATTTGGAGAAACATTCAGATGCTAGTGACAAATTTGAATAGAACCAATTATAAAGTGATATTAGAAAGATACATTTTTTATTTTATTAATTGCAGCTATAAGCTTTATATAAATATTAATATTTGAATGTTGGCTTTTTTTATCTGTTTTATGTGAAGCATCATTGATAATAAAATCAACTGACATTGTCTAATCAATATTAATAGTATTAGAATGTATAAAGGGTAACATTTCATAAAAAGTAGACTGGCTAGATATGATTACTAATTAGAAACAAATATTGAAAATATAATAGATTTTATTTTAAGTACCAGTAAAAAAGTGCAAATTAGTGAAAATTCTACATTTTAGATGAACAAGCAACAACTGTGCTTGGATCATATTCTTCTCTATCATCTAAAGAAAACTTAAGATTATGAGAATCTTTAGTTTTGGGTTCAATAGAAGGAACCAGCTTTTGATTAAGGGCCTCTACAGGTGACAGAACATCAGGCTTGAGAAAGTTAGAAAAAGATAAGAAATAAAACTACCTCTCTTTCAACAGGAAGATAATCTGTTAAGCGGTAGAGTTCAAAGGATGCTCGCATGTCAAGTCCATAGGTTTCTAGCTTCTTTTTTGGCTTTGCATCTTCAGCAGCTTGAGCTACTTCTAGACGCTGCAGCAATGATGAATGAATAGTTTTACTGAATCTGATCCGGCTTAAAAGCACTTGATTGTTGAAGCCAAACATGGCTTCAGGGCAAAGGTTAAGAAGCTGTTCAAACCGACTAAAGTCTAAGCAAAAGAAATAAACACAGCTTACGCTTTAGCTTCGTCCAAGTATGAAAGTGACCGCTCAATCCGATAGGTACCAGCTTCAGCTGGGTCTCTTCCACAGACAATTTGGCAATACTTTTGAAGGCAGATAGCTTCATCAAATTTGAGTGTCACATCATTAGGGTTTAGAACAATGGCCTGAATTGTAAGTAATGCAAGAATTGTAAAGTTTTACCTCTCGGATTTGCTTGATGCTATGCTCAATATGTCTGAGGGTGTCAGACTCAATGCCTAGAGCATACAGAGCGCGGGCATGACCTTGGAGAAGTGCACTTCGGTTTTTTTTATGGCAGTACTTGAGAACTTTGGCATACTAAAATGTTAGATAAATTTAGTTAAAATATGTACTGATTCAACAGCCTCTTGGTATTTTTCAAGACGGAAGCAGCAGTGTGCATAGTTTGTGCTGAAAGTTACTGGTTCAACAGAGGTGCCTATTTGATTAAATATCTTTCTAGCAATCTCATATTGGCCCTGGGCAGCAAGCAGGCAACCCACACCAGCAGCAGGGTAGGGGTTTTTAGGCTCTAATTGAAGTGCCTTACGGAAGTAAAGTGCAGACTCATGATAAAGTTTGGCTCTCTAAATAGTAAGATAAAATAAAAATGCAATGTACCTGTTTGTTATCAGGTTCTTGGCGTGCTACTAGGAAATAATTGTGACCCACTGCACAAAGGGCATAGAAATCATTGCCATTGTATTTAGACAAGACCATTTTAAATGAATGACAGGCTGCTCTCAAGTCACGAAACTTTTGCTGAAGTGCCCCAAGAAGAATGTATGCATCAGCAGCACACTTGCGTATTTGGGGGATGGCTGAATCTCCAGCAGCATCTATGACTTCTCTATACAGTTTTGCAGCACGGTTGACATCACCTCCCAATTGAGCAAGATATCCTAGCTTGATAGTTGCTAACCTTTATTAAGTACAAGCTTTCCTTACCATTAAAATATGAGGGATGCAGAGCACGCAAATCTTCAAGTTTCTTCATGGCCTCAGGAATACGGTTGTTCTTCTCTAAGTTGATTGCCATGTTGTAGAGAATTGTAAAGGAAAGGACACTGCCCTCATTGGAATTAACTGCTTCAGATTTGCGTAGAGCAAAATCCAAATAGTCCTGGCACTTGGTAAAGCTATTATCTTTGGGGTTAGGAATTAGGATAAAACTTACCATGCATAAGAACTGAAACAGCTGCATTATTGGCACACTTGGCCAGATCCTCATCAATGTTTGAAGCTTCTGAATCAGTATTGTAAACAGAGAGTGATTCCTTATAGGCTGCCTCAGCTCCCACCCAGCCTGCTCGTCTATCATAGGCTAAAGCAACCTCTGCAAGGGCTCCAAAAATAGTGTACCGGGAGGCAGAAGTAAGTTTGTCTGATGCTCCAAGGTGAGCTTTAACTGCTTGAATGTGCTTAAGCAACTTGGGACTTGCCAGCTTGTAGTCTTGTGTATTGCCAGGCCTGTTAAGTCGAGCATAAAGAATAATATAAAGCTACAATTGATCAGTGGAAATAATAATAAAAATACCAAGTTTAGATGGATATCTTTGGTAAAAAGCTGAGGTTTAACTTGAAACTTTTCTTGGCCAATAATGCCTTCAAGCTTTCTCAAGGTTTGCTCAATATCACCTAATCTGTTAGTTTAAATAATTTAGCTTTACTACCATCTTTAAAAATCAAAAGGGCCTGAAGGACAAGAGATGGCTCATGATTGGGGCAGTGAATGAGTGCTTGATCAAGTAGCAATTTGGCTTCAATATCTTCTCCCTGAAGATATTAGGTATGCTCAAAAATAAAAGTTACTGAAATGTACTTGACCTTAGCACCAACATAGCAAGCTTCACATAAAAGCTTTGTGGATGTAGCAAAGCTAGATACATAGGATAATTTACTGCATGCATAAGCCTAAGAAATAGTCAAAATACAAAGGAATGGGAGTATTACCTCATCATACTTCCGGGCATAAAAATATACTTCTGAAAGGATGAGAGAAAGTACTGGATGTCTAGAATGAACTTTGAGAGCTTCCATACAGATTTGATAGGCCTCCTTATAACAATTCACACGCTCTTCATGCTTATCACTAGCTTTGAATTGATTAAGCTTAATAAAGGCCAGCAGAGTATAGGCTTCTATTTTTTCTGGTGACTAAAAATTAGCTTATAAAATCTTTTAAACATACTTTGCTGATAACCTGCTTTAAAATAAGTGAGGCAGGTTTAAATTGCCCAAGTCCAATCTGACAAAGAGCAATACCAATTCGGAAGTCAAAACCAACCCCCAAGTCAAACTCTGGTTTATCTTTTAAAGATATGATGGCCACTCGAAGAAACTTTTTTAAAGCATATTCATATTTTCCAAGGTAGTAGTTAGAAAAGGCCTAAAGCTAAGTTAAACATATAAATAAAGAAATACCATGCCCAAAGTAGCAGCTAACTTATTGGGGTCCTTTTGCAGAGCCTTAGCAAAATAAAGTGCAGCCTGATTATATTCCTTATTGTAGAAGTGCCAAAATCCCTTAATTACAGGAAGGTCTGCATTTTGAGGGGAGAAACGTTTGATTAATCCAGTCAAGTTGGAAAGCAAATCCTGCAGGCCAGAGAAGTTTTCACCACAAAGCTTAGCATTGGCAGTTTGACTCAACAAAAAGAAGCAATATGAAATCAAAAGCTTGATTAGATTCACAATCTTATCAGAAGTAATATTTTGTTGGGTATAAGTACGCACTATAATATTAGTATAATGTATTTTAGCCAGCCTACTAATTTCTACACCTTTGTTAAGCAGCTTGATGCAACTAGCAGGCTGGTTTTTTTGACAGTACATTTTCTATTAAAGATGAGCTAAAGAAAAATTAATAAAATTACAGCTAGGTCAAGATAACTAGGCAAGGCAACTCTCTTAGCCTGCAAAATTGGGTAAAGCTCATCAAGCTCGAGGGGCAAATCTCCAGTATCAAGATGAATGGGTCCTTGCTCAGATTGAAGTATGATTTCCATTTTGGTAATCTACTTACTATTATTTTCAAGTTTACAAGTGAATTATATTTGAGTTTAATAAAACAATATTAAGCGAATTTATTATTATCCTATTACTCGAATTTACCTTATATCTTTGTTACTCTAGATTGAAGTTGTGAAAAAGTTTACTGAGCCTAAAAATTAAACTCTTATCGTAAACAAGCAGGCCTGTTAAATTTTGTGGTCGACCTGAATTGTTTTTTTCAATATCCACGCTTGAATTTTACATAATCGTCTAAGCATTGATTTC
>CAKOGF010000288.1:0-12388 GCA_933228935.1 Pemphredon lugubris
ACGCCATCTCGAGTTATTTTCGAAATAAGGTTGGAATTCCAAAAATCGGAAATAAAAAAAAGCTTAATTGAAACTATTTAATAGTTATTTTTTTGTTAATGGTTTCAATTACGCCATCTCAAAAAACGCTATTACGAAAACGGCATCTCGAATTAAACTAAAATGCGGCTTATCAAAATAAGCAGGATTTACTATAAACTTACTTAGTAATTCCCTAAAAAACGGCATCTCAAAAAACGCCATCTAGAAAGACGGCATCAAGAATTCATTAATAATACAACTTTTTGGGATAAATCTGAGCCTGTTCCCTGATGTATAAGAATAATGTGTGGTAGCAATCCAGAATTCCACTTTTAATTAAATCCAAATAAGTGTCATTCTGATAGTATTATCCCTGTATAATATAGCTATTAAAAAAGAACCACATTTAGTATACTATATTTATATCTTATCTTTGACAGCCCTTTAAAAGAGGCACATCCAAAATAATATTTTTTACTAATGGTTTTATATAGTAAAGTGGCTAGTTACGCCATCACGATAAACGTCATCTCGAAACTCATCAGGATTCTAAGCACCCAATAGTTTTAACACACACAGTGTGTTTATGTAGAATAACCTGTTTTTACATATGGCGTCATAGTACGCCATCTAGAATACCCCATCTCGAATTTGATTCCACTTTTCAATTCTGAAGTTACCACTGATTTTCATCTCTAGTAAAAAATGTAAGGAATTTTCTGAAATTTGGCATGTATATACAAAAAGCCCTCCTCTAAACAGCTGGGTACTTTTTAGCCTTAGTTTTATAAGTTAGTATAAGAGATATCAAAGATTTGTACTTTGGGCCGGTTGAGATAGCTCCACCGTGGATATATTAAATTAAAATAAAAAATATACAAAATCCTTATGTTTTTGGCACACGCCATCTAGAAAACGGCATCTCGAAAACGCCATCTAGAAACACAAATGCGGCTAAAAACATAAGTTTTGCATACTTTTGCTTATAGCAAAAAAATATTAATTACAAATTAAAAAACATTCAAATTTCGATATATAAAAATTTGAACTTTTCTCTACAATAATATGTAAAAATATTATATATTTGTATAATGAAAACTAGCTTTTTTTGTATTTAAAATTAGACCCCAAATCACATGAATTTTAGTACTAATTCCACTTTAGATGCCTCCCAAGTCAAGCAAGCAAGCCAACCCCAAGGCCTCCAAGGGCAAGTCCACTCCCACCAAGGCCAGAAAGACTAAGGCTACCCCCCCCCAAGCAACCCACTAAGAGAAAGACACCCTCTAAGGCTCCCACTTCATCTCCTGAGCAGCAGAGAGAGAGCCCTACTCCTCCCCACTCCCCCTTTGTACACTCCCCTTCTGAAATCCAGGAAAAACTGCTCAACTTTAGCAGAGAATCTGACAATGAAGAAGACACTGAAACAAGCTATGAGGAGCGTACCTCAACTACTTCAAGTGAGGACCCCATCTTGATATGGGATTTGCACAGAGTCACCAACATCTGTAATGACAATGGGCAGTTCAAAGTCCCAGACGTTTTCCCTGACTCTTTCCCTATCATGACAAAGAAGGGAGGTGCTGGCTTTGTCAAGGATGGTTGTCTTTTCACCTGCAATGATGAGAAGAAGGAATTGGCACAGCACCACTACCGCTGTGAAAGTGCTGGCTGCCCTGCCAGACTAACCACCTATGGCTTCACCAGAGTTAAGGAGCTAACTATTGAGCATGACTGCTTGGGCTCAGAGGAGATACTCTATTATCTCATGCGCTGGTTTCTTCGCCAAGTTATTCCTCTAAATAAGGATATGACTTCTACTGAGTTGGTGACCCATGCTCTTCTCCACCTCAATGAGAGCCAAATTGAAGAGGTTGGTAATAAGACCAAGCTCCAGCGGTATGTGACTGACCAACGCTCAGTTGATGCCAATCTTGGTGTCAGTGCCAAGAATATTGATGAACTGGTACTTTCTGATGACCAGAAGGTTACCCTGCTTGGCAAACCTTTCCTGCTACATGATGATGGTCAAGGGGCACCCAACCGGATTATATGCTATGCCACACAAGAGGATCTCAAGCGCCTCCTCAAATGTGATATCTGGTTTGCTGATGGCACTTTTTCAACATGCCCCAAGCTTTTTTATCAGCTCTGGTCAATTCATGGCCAGGTAAATTCACACACGGTTCCCTTTGTCTTTTTCTTCCTGCCCAACAAAAGAGAGGATACTTATGTCCAGGCCTTGGTCATTCTCAAGGCTAAACTTGACGCTATCTTGGCCACACTTGAAAATGATCCAAAGGAGAAGAGGGGCCGCAAGAAGAAGAAGGCCAGTCAGGAATCCAGTCAGGAGCAATCAAGCTCAACTAAAAAGGCCCCTGAATTGCACCCCTACCATTCAACATTGATGGTTGACTTTGAGGTTGCACAGGCAAATGCCTTTATCAAAGTATTCAAGAGCAGCCCTCAAGGATGCTTCTTTCACTACCGCCAGGCTCTGCGCAAAAACCTGATGAAAAACCCAGATCTCAATAAACTGGTGTTTAGAGATGGCACCAAGGAGGCCAAAAACGCTTTTAACTGCTTTTCTGCCTTGGCCATGGTTAGAAAAGAGGAAGTGAATGCCTTTTATGATGAGCTTCTCAAGGACAAGTTTATTGTTGACAATCAAGAAGTCTTTGCCCCCTTTATCCAGTACTTTGAAACCCAATGGGTGGGTATTTTCCAGGGACAGCGCCGAATCCGCAAGGGAGGAGATGCCATCAGTTGGAACTGCTTTAAGCAGGTTAAAAGTGGGATTACCAAGACCACCTCTTCACTTGAAGGGTGGCATAATCAATTTGCCCGCCTAGTAAAGGTGAAGAAGCCCATGTTCAATGTCATTATCAGCAAGCTCAAGACCCAGCATGCAAATAGTAACCAGCTTTACCCTCAGGCTCTTGCAAATAAGGTAATTACTTCTAAGCACGCTGGGCAGCAGGTCAAATTTGTGAATGTGACAAAAGATGTGATGGCCTACTACTCTAAAGAGGACCGCCTTAATCATCTTAAGGGTATTGCCAAGGCTCTTGGAGCCAAATCCTAAGGTCTATTAGTCAGCAATAAACCTACTGTTTTTTATAGCTTTTTTATTTTTCAGAATATTATATAAGAAACACTATGGGACAAATATATGGGTTTCAGAAATCCTAATTTTTGGGGTTTCAGACTTTAGTGCTTTGCGTGACCTTGTTGCCACTAGCTAACCCCCTTTTTTTATTGCAGATTCTGAATTTCAGAGCATTTTTGAGTCTAGGAACTATTTATTTTATGAGAAAAAAGTTTTTTTGTCCTTTTATTTAAGTTTAAAGTTATCTGTGGGTTTTGGGGCAAAAAATCGAGATAGGGTTTCTAGATAGAGTATTTCTAGATGGCGTTTTTGGGCATATTTTCTAGATGGCGTCTTTCTAGATGGCGTTTTCTAGATAGCGTTTTCTAGATGCAGTCTTTCTAGATAGCGTATCCCACCATTTATTTTGCCTTGGATTCTTTACTGGTTCATTTATAATTTTATGGGTTATGATGTGAAGAATACAGTTTTTTCTTGTTGTCTGTTTTAATTTTTGGCTCATCACTTGGTGCTTGGGGTGTCAATACTTTATATTTGGTCAGAATTATTCGAATAATCCATTAAATATATGCTCATTACTTATTACAATAGCTTTTGCATGGGTTTGATTTTTTTGAACATTTAAGGTGTCTGCCATGACCAGGCTCACTGTCAGGTGTCCCTCCTATTACTGAAAAAACGGTCCTGAAAGGCCCAGTACATGACTGGTGCTAACTGTAGCATATAACTAATAGCAGTAGCCCAGGGTTGCATAGCTCTCATATGGGTAATACTTTTTTAGTGAGTCCTAAGATAATCACATATGTAAACCCAAGCTTGCTGTATGTAAGAGCCCAGGGAGTCTTGACAGGTCTCCATAGAAAACAACTAAAACAGATTTAATATAAACTTTTTAAAATTAACTAAATTCAACTTTATTTATTAAGCTAAATTTAGAATAATCACAAGTATAAGAAACCCTATTCCTTACCTGAATCTGGATGGATCTCTAAACAATTAATATCTGTCAAACCAATCTGAAAACACTGTGGGAGGGCTAGCCACAATTGAAATGAAACAGCAGAACACCAAGGTACCCTCCAGCCAATTATATTGCACTGTTTTTATTTTAGAAGAAAAAAGTAAAATTCAAACAGTCCTGGGGGCTCCTCTAGTCAATCAGAGGGAAAATTTAAAATAAAGCCACATGAAAAATAAGGGAGGAAGCTTATTGCTAATATAATCAAGTCAATTAGGAGCTCTGGAACCAAAACAATAATGCACAATATAAACCACAAGTCCCATGAAAGAATAAAAAACTTCCTGGACAGCTCCTTGATTATATCAAGCCCCATTAAATTGCACCAGAGCCAATAAAAAACCAAAAGACTGCAAGAAGCACCACAATAATGATTCAAACCAAATAAATAGCCAAAAAGGCCCCAACTATCAGTTAGAGGTGAGGAAAATTCCTAATAATTCCCCATTCATTGGTGAAAATAACCTGTACCTAGTACAGGTCCTGGTTCATTCTCTTTTAACTTGAAATATGTGGCATAACCTTCAGTCCCAAATATGTGCTATTTTTAAGCCACTATACCACCTATTTTTTTGGAGAAATCTTTATACCACAAGACCACCTAGTAAATAAAGACATGAATTTCAGATCTCAGTGTAGAGTTTAAGCTGAACTCCCCTTAGTTGAGACCTTGATCTAACAACTTTTATTATCTTTCAAGCCTTGAAATAAAGCCAAATTCTATATTCTCATCTGATTAGTAGAACTTTCTCAGAGCCTTTGAGTAGGCCATACACATGGCTATCAACCTACTATGGGGCTTTTTACTCATTGCTTGGATGAGCAGGGTAGGAGTAGAATAAATTACTAAATCACCTCCAACCCCCTTGAACCTGTTGATAACTCTTACTGGTGCCAATATGGTCACAGATGCCTCAATTTTCCTTATTTCAAGAAGGTCTACATTCCTTCTATCATCCATACAAACACTTTTTGGTGTGTAGTCAAATACACCAGCCTGCATTATTTGCTACAGAAAATTCTTGCATTTCTTGGGAAGGTTCCAAATGCTGGGGTATGGCATCAATATGCTTATGGTAGAGATTTCAGTAGGTAATACTTGGTGACGTTTAATTTAGAAGCACTACTTCACTCTTTAGGGGAAAACTCCCCAATGAGTGAATCTCTGACAACAAGGGGATCATTATGGACAGCATCTTTATATACCATTGATTTGGCCCTATCTTATTCTTTCTAAATCTTCTGGAAAGTCCAAGGGTCTCTACTGATGATATCAGGCTGGGTGTTTGGACCATCTTCTGAAAATTATTGAGCACGTTCTCTTGTAAAATCATACACATCTCATTTTGCATTTGTATACTGTCTAAAAATAGCTGAGCTATTTTCCTGGTACTTGGATTCATGCTGTGTTTGGACGTCCAAATTCTTCCAGTGGTTGCTGATTTATGCTCAACTTATTATTTTCTTCAATTTTTTGTGCTTTAGTTGCATATTTATGTCATTTTGCACTGGTTGAGTAGTTCAACTGACAGCCAAACCTTAAAAACCATAACTCATTTCCAAGAGCAGCTAGAAAATTCATCAAACTAGCGTTGTGATTTTTGAAATTATTAGAGTTTACCCATATTATTTTTGAAAAAAGGATGTTTCAGGACGTTTCTTGACAATTTAGTGATATATAGGGCTGCCATCAAAGAGGGAAATTTCTTCAGTAGAGGGGTTTATTTGGAAGTCTTGAGGGATGACAAAGATGAAACTCATTTGACGAGGTGAATTAGAGTCAGGTTTAGCTTCTTGATCAGGAATCCTACCAAGTGAGTGGGTTGAGGGCAAAGGATATAAAATAACAAGAGCTTTCTTCTCAGCTTCTCAGGTCTGCAATTGGGCTTAGCAATGCTCTCAGTGAAATATCAGCAGCAAGATAAAAGATGTGAAACTATAATAAACACCCGCAAATTTAAAATGCTCTAAATAAATTAACCAACAGCATATTTAGGTATTAATGTCAACAAGGGAAGGACTGGCAGTTTTCCCAGCTATAGCCTACTGGAAAACTGAATCTAAACTTACTAGCAACTTCTTATTGGCTGTCAAGGGCTTATTCTTGGCTTGGTTGCCTTTGGCATGTTCTGATTGTTCAGTTAAGGTGATCAATTTGAAAAAAGCACCTTACAGCAAATGTTTTTGGAATTTGGGACTATTTAGTGACTTTTTTGTTGCAACAGGCCAAATACCTAACAATTTGGATAAGAACCCACCAAATGACTCAACTCAACTCATTGCCAAATAAGGGCATTTTCCCATGTCCACTCAACACCATAGTGCAATTGATTACCAATCCAAGTAATCCACCTATGCTGTCCTAATAGGATCAGCCATGGGTATCCAAGAGCAACCATATAAAACCCCTTTCCACATGCCACCCCCTGGTGGCCTATCAATGGGTGTAAAAACCCTTTCTCTTCTTCTTCAATAAAATCATCTTGAATCAAAAACTCTTTCCATTTCCTTCTATAACTGCAGCTTTTAGCACATTTATAACATCTGCCCTAAATCTATGAGCTCTGAAGGTGTTATACAATTAAAATATTTTTGGTTTGGCTTTGGAAAGTTTTCCAGGATCTTCTATGCTTAGTTGAGTTCAGGGTTTGATTTCTGACTTGATACTGGGTTTTTCAGATCAATTAATGTAATCAAATTTCTGTTTATTAGCAAATTGACTAATCTGTTGCAAACAACATATCCATATGAAGAAGAGTTTTTCTGGCCCATTATGAGCCCTAAAATGAGGTCCTTTAGTTAGATGAGAAGGTGAGCATTCAAAACATGTTGGTATTGTAATAAAGTGATAAAAAACTAATAAAAATAAGAATCAAGTTAGAAAACCAATGTCAAATTTTTAATTCAAAATGGCAATAAAAACCTTTATACCTTTTTGAAAAAAATATAGCTTATCCAGCTAGCATTCTTTCAGTATTTTTATTATTTTAAAGCTGCCGGTTGTAGGGCTAAGTATTTATTGGCCAAAGCCATAGGTTAGCTCAATTCTTCAGGGCCTGAAGACCTGGTGACAGGAATTCATATGCTGGGTTTTGGTATTGTAAGGAGTTACAGTATTATTATGACAATTTCCCAAAGGGTTGGATTGTACTTAAAAATAATCATACTAGCCTCATTTATGTTATGCAGCACTTGGGGAATTTCTAGTTACAGAACATAAGTTTTGGTTAATTGGGAAAACTCATTAAGTGCAGCTTGTTGTAACTGTGCTACAGGCTGCAGTTACAGGAGAGAAAATAAAGAGAAATTGACTCAAGATATCTTTATTAAAGAAAGAGAAAGAATTTTATACCTATTGATAAGAACCAGATGTTTGTAAAGTCTCTCCCCCCTTTGGCTGTGGACAGAGTGGCTTTCCCACGACGATCCAAAAGATCCCCTCAAGTGCCGCCTAAGCCCCTGAGGATGCTGGAGGATCTGGCCCACACAGTGGATGAGAGGTTTGTAACAGCTTACCCTGTTGCTCCTGCTCCCTGGATGGTGCCCTCCTGGGATGAGTCCCTGCGAGATTTGGACTACCTCTTGGCTTGGGCCCGCCCCCACCTAGCAGCTTTTAAGTTAGCTAACGTCCCCCCCAATCCCCAAGGTACTTTGGATGTAGAAGTGCTCCTGCAGGATGATAAGTGGGTTAGACCACCCCCCTCCAGCTCCCCCGGCCCAGCCAAGAAAATTATTGCCACCAGCCAATCACATCACGCCCCCCACTCTTGCCACCTCTGTGGTTCTGCCCCAACAATTTAAGACAAGCCAGCCCACTTTGGGACCTTGCTTGTCTATTTTCTTGTTAATAAACCTTTGGTTTCGCCTTTGTTGGGCTCTAAATAAGACTTTTTTATACTCTTTTGCTGCCGCTAACCCCCCCTTTTTTTACCTGATCCCAGCCTTCCCCATTTCAGGTACACCATCCTTCTCCTTAAAGCTTGTCAGGGAATCCGGAAATGCTGCTTCCCATTGCACGTTCTTTGATTCTCTCTCTAGCCCCGGCTCTTCTTCTGCTATGGACGACTTCCCCAGTGCTCTGGTCACAACTGGCTTCCTCTGTCCACCAAGTGGCAGAGCGCCCCTCAAGCGTCTTGCTGTTCTTGAATGACCTCCCTGGGGTATCTCAGAGTTTCTTGTCCTCTGGAGGCCTGCTAGTCAGGGGTCTTACCCAGGACGACTCTAATTGGGATAAGGAGACTGCCCTAGTTGCCTTGCCGCTTAACGACGGCCCCAGCCCAACCCCCATGCTCCCCTCAAGCGTTCAGCCCCCTTGCCCAGAGGACCCCCTAGTTCCCTCTCCTGTGGTATCTTGTTCTTCTTGGGTCTGTGGAGGCCTGGCCCTCATGGCCTTGGACCTCTACCTCCCATCCCTCTCGCTCCCGTTGTCCTTTTGGACACCTGTCCGAGCGGCCATCCCAGCCCTTTACTGGGTGGTATCCTGGTGGTTAGCACCCCCAGGATGGGAGCCAGACTTAGTAAGTTTAGCTCCCCTCTCTCACATAATAGACAAGCCTATTACTTCTGCTTTTGAAGCCTTTTGCCACTGGTTGTGGCGGCTCCTCCTGCTTATGGTCCGCGCCAGCCTTGGTTCCCTTCTCTCAGGGGGTCTCCTGCTGTGCACCATGTGGTCACTGCTCTCCTCCTTGAAGCGGTGCCTCTCTAGGGATTCTGCCTCCACCTCCACAGCTTTGTCTGGTGCTTCTGCGGTGAACATCACCCTGGTGTCCCCCTGTTCCCCGCCCTCAGTAGCCGTACGTGAGAAGGTCTTGGATGCTCTTGGCAAGCTCCAACTCCGTCTCACTGCTGACTCCTCCTCCCTTGACACTCCTGTCACTGATGCCCAGCGCTCAGTTGCCCTCCTGGACGCCCTCGAGGGTGACGCGCGCCTCTGGGTCCGTACCCTGCTTTGCCAGAGTCAGGAACTGGGTGATACATCATCTCTCCTCACCTTGGTGTCATCTGCAGTAGCGGCCCCCGGTTCTAAGGCGTCTGTGATCTTTGAGACCCTGCGCTCAAAAGGACTTGCTCCTGACCTTGCCGCGCATGTAGAGTGTTTTGCGGTCAAAGCTGCGTCCCTTGCCCTGTCCCCCGAGGTGGCAGTTGCCATGTTCCGTCACTCCTTGGACCCTGCCTCAGCAGACAAGGGAGCGTGGGACCCTGCTCCTCCCTCCCTAGAGAAAGCTTTTGCCTTAGCCCGCAAGTTGGGAGCCCAGCCGGCTTACCTCCCAAAGACAGGTGTGTTGGCCCGGCTTGCCACCCCCAAGCCCCCTCCTGCCAAGCCCCCCGCGGTCAGGCCCCCCAAGGCGCCCGCCGTCAATGTGATGGCCTGCGCAGGCATGGTTCCTAACTGGCCAACTTCCTCCTGTGTCCTGCCTGAGTTTGAAGCCCCCTGTGTCATCCCTGGAGTAGTGGCAGAAGGACTTGCCTCCTCCATTCTGTCCCTTCAGAATAAAGATGATCTGTCATATTTTCTTTTCACTGCCACCTTCTTTACCCGTACTCACCAGGCCAAAGTTGTAGTTTTGGTAGACACTGGTGCGGCTGGTAACTTCATGGACTTGGCTTTAGCCCATTCTCTGGGTTTGCCCCTGCAGCCTCCCCAACCACTGCTGGCTGCCAGTAAGGCCCCAATACCCAGCTTCCCCCTGTCACGTCCCCTCAGCTACTGCACGGGCTCACATGTATTTGTGAGTAAGTTCTCAGCTGTTGAGGATCTGCTATACCCAGTCATTGTGGGGGTTGGTTGGTGGCGCCGCCACATGGCTCAGGTTGATACCCTGGCCAATGAGCTGCACTTCTCCTTGAACAGCACCCCAGGCTATCTCTCCCTGCTTCCTGCTGGGGTTGACCCTCCCACATCCTGCATGACAATGGCTGCAGGTCCCATCTCCCCCCCTGAGTCTCTAGTCCTGCCTGGGATTTTGGCCCCCTTCAGAGATGCTTTTGACGTCTCCCTGTCCTGGGCTCTCCCGGCTCACTCCCAGCACGACCTCTCCTTCAAGCTCACGGTGGACCTTGACAAGATTGACGCTCCCATGTATCCCCTCAGTGAGTTGGAGGATAAGGCCCTTGGGGTCTGGCTGGATGACATGCTTGCCAAGGGCTGGATCATTAAGAAATCCTCCTCCGTCAGTTCTCCTGTGGTCTTTGCCAAGAAGTCGGATGGTTCTCTCCGTCCCTGTGTGGACTACACCCTGCTCAACAATGTGACTGTCCCTGACTGCTACCCCCTCCCTTTGGAGGCCTCAATTGCACAGTCCATTGCCAAGTCTCGGGTCTTCTCCAAACTTGACTTGGTGAATGCATTCAACCAGGTACGGGTGGCTGAGGGCGATGAGTGGCTCACGGCCATCAAGACCCGTAGAGGCTGCTTCCAGTTTAAAGTGATGCCCTTTGGGTTGAAAAATGCCCCAGCCATCTTCCAGCGTGTCATTGAGGATGCCTTGGGTGACCTACGGTTCTCCTGCGCGGTAGCATACATAGACAACATCTTGATCCACTCCCCCACCCCCGAACAGCACCAGAAGGACTTGGTGGCAGTAGTAGCCGCCATTCACAAGGCTGGGCTGTTCATCAAGCCCAGTAAGTGTGAGTTCTTCAAGTCTGAGGTTACCTTCCTGGGTAACCTGGTCCTCAAGGATGGGCATGCAGTGTTGCCTGACAAGGCCAAGGCCCTTAGGGATTGGGCCACCCCTTGGACTCAGAAGGAACTCCGCTGCTTCCTTGGTACGGTGATCTTTCTTAAGAAGTTCTCCCCGGCAATCTCTGAGCTGGCTGCTCCCCTCCACCCTTTGGCTGGCAAGAATGCTCCTTTTGTGTGGACCCCGGAGTGCCAGAAGGCCTTTGATGCAGTTAAGCGGGTGTTTGTCTCTACCCCGGTACTGAGACACGCTGACACCAGCAAACCGTTTGTTGTGGCTTGTGATGCCTCCAACGTGGCTGCAGGAGCAGTGCTCCTGCAGGAACATGATGGGCAGGAGCTTCCTGTGGCATACTTCTCTCGGAAGTTTGCTCCCAACAAAGCTGCCTGGGCAGTGTTCGACAAGGAGTTGCAGGCCGTGGTGGATGCAGTTACTCACTGGCGCCACCACCTCCAGGGGGCACAACATGAGTTTGTGGTCCGTACTGATCACAAGGCGCTCTGTTACTTTTGCAAGCCTCAGAAGCTTCTGCCTCGCCAAGCCCGTGTCCTCCAGACCCTGTCGGGATACAAGTTTCGCTACGAGTTTGTCAAGGGTGAACTCAATATCCTCCCTGACCTCCTCAGCCGCAATCCTGCTATGTATCCTGTCCAGGGGGACGAAGCCCCCCTTGTGACTGTGATCCCTGACTCCTTGGTGGTTCCTCTCCCGCCTGACCCTGCCGACTCCCCGCTTCCCCCTACGGCTGCCCTCGCCTGCCTGGATCCTCCTCGTCCTGTGCCGGCCCATCCCTCCCCACCGTCCTTGGTGGCCCTGTCCTCCGCAGTCCCTGCCCCTCCTGACGTCCCGCTGGCTCTCCCAGGAACCCTTCTGCACGACGTTCTCCTGGCCCAGCACCAGTCCCAGGATGGCGCCCTACTCCTGTCCAAGCTGTCCCCTGAGCACCCCTGCTCTGGGGCATACACCCTAAAGGATAGGGTAGTTTACCAAAACGAGAGAGTTTGGGTCCCGAAGTCTTTACGCACCCGCGTCATGACTGAACATCATGCCCCTCCCCTGTTTGGTCACCCAGGTTACAAGAAGCTGTTGGAGCTCATCAGAAGGACGTACAGCTGGGTGGGTATTACTAGATCTCTTGGCCCCTGGATCAAGAAGTGTGTAACGTGTGCCCGCTCTAAGCCAGATTGCTCAGGCAACAACGGTCTACTACACCCCCTCCAGCAGGCTCAAGGCCCTTGGTCCTCCATCTCAGTGGATTTTGTGGTGGAGCTCCCCCTATCTGGTGGTTTTGACTCCATCATGGTGGTAGTAGACCGCTTCACCAAATACGCAGTGTTCATCCCATGTCTCACTACACTGAACTCGGTTGGAATAGCCAGCTTGTCTGTGAAGCACATATTTGTTAACTTTGGATTGCCCCAGGAAATCATAAGTGACAGAGGGCCCCAGTTCACTTCCGCGTTTTGGGAATCCCTGCTAGCCATACTGGGCATTAAACCATGTCGCTCTACATCATACCACCCACAATCAGATGGTCAGACCGAGAGAGTCAACCAG
>CAKOGF010000289.1:0-12325 GCA_933228935.1 Pemphredon lugubris
TGGGGGCACTGGCTACGGAATGATCCTCATTGGCTGTTTCCTGGGGGCAAAGGGTTGTTTCCTTCTGTTCTGGAATAGCATCTTTGGGGGTGGTCTTCTGGTCCCTGATTGGCTGTGGGGAAAGCCTTCAAAACTATCAGGCTGGCAGCTGGCGTCTTGCTGTCCTCTTTTGGTAGCTTCATTGGGTCCAATTCAGACATTGAGGGGGGGCACTATTTGACAGGACTCCATTTGGCATGGGTGGGTTGGCGTCTGTTTGTCTATTCTGTCAAAGGTCAGATGGGTGGGCATCTGTTGGTCTGTTCCGTTGTGGATTGGGCGGGTCAATGTCTCCTTGTCTAAGTTGCCATGAGTCAGGCGGGTGGGCGTCAGTTTGTCTAACTTATTAGGCATTGGGAAGGCTGGCAAATTGTCATTCCTGACACCATGTTTTCAGTACTTGGTTTGGCAACATCCAGAACTAACTCATACAGAAAGAAACATTCTCCATGTCAACAATTTTAAAAAGCTTGATTGTTATTTTTATTATTGTCAGGAAATCTGAATAATTAAGATTGACTGATATATTTTCTCATCCACTATATCACCAATACAATAGATGGGATGCTGCCCAACTATTGCATCAGCCAAACTGATCAAGCTGACAACCATAACAAGATCATTTGATTTTGGAATAGATGAAGAACTGGCTCTTGATTGGCTGGTTACAAAGCACAATAGACAGGACAACAGCCAAATTATGTTCTGAGAAGTAATCCAGAATACACACCTCTGCCAATCCTGACTAAGAGCTATTCCAAAAATATGGGCTTGTAGATGCAGGACCACCTGATGAAAGTGCAGCTTATTGGCTGAAGGATGCAGTGCCACCAGATTTGAGTCTACCTTAAGAACATGACACTAAATTGGCCAAACCAAGAGTGTCTTGTCAGCAGCCCAAAACACGGGTCTGCCAATAAATTAAACTAGCAAATATTTTGCATAGTCCAAGGAAATTCTATGCTGAATAGGGCAAACTATCAGCATAATAATTCACCTCATTCTAGATCAACAATAAGGTCTAGAATTACAGCTCTGGGGGTTGAAGCTAGCAGCTTGGGGATGATAGGCTGACTAGCAAGAGCAATGACAACCAGACTTCTGTCTGAGCATAGTATTCTATACTATAAAAAGCCCTTCTAAGCTGGCTTAAAAGGTAGAAAGTTTTACCCCATTATTACTATTCATTGTTATAGTAGCACCCAGTGTTGATAAGAGCGTATTATCAGCACTTTCAATCCTGCCACAGACACCCCTGCCCAAAGCTGTCAGCATTGCATCCCCAAAGGACCACAGGATCCCATCACATTGCCTCCAGTAACTTAGGACAGAACACCATCTGTTACTGCCACCCTAGAACATCAATTGGAAGTCCATCTGTCGCCATACAGATCCCCTATCAACAACTCAAATAATAACATGTCCCAACTTCCTAATAAACACAATTCTTGTTCAAGACCCCAAAATCTTGACAATTATCAATATATTGTTTTTTCTAGCTTAATTAATTAAGCTTGATGATAAAATTTATAGTTAAGTTCTATTTTGAGCTTTTAAGTGAAACAATAAAAAATAAAGCAAAAACAATTTTTCAAATTGTTGATATGGAGGATGCTCCTTTCTGTATAGTTAATTCTGGCAGTTGCCCTTGGTTTTGTATTTCCTACCCCCTCAGTTATTCTGAGTTTTAAAGTGGTTTCATTGTTACAATAGCAGCCTGGCAAGCTAAACTGATGTTGAAGGTTGTAGATTAAGTGGCCTTTTTTTAAAGCAAACAGAGCTAGTTATATAAAGTCTATAACTAAAATAAATTACCAGCTGGAATTAACCCATACAGTGAAACCTGCCTGCTGAACCGTTAAAACCTTTGTTGGGATTATCTTTTATAATGGTGCCTTTAAGTTTGGAACAAAGTTCAAGCGTATAATTTATAATCAAGGCCAGTTACTTGGACAAAAAATATTTGAACAACAAAGACACTAAAATAGATGCAAGCGTTGATATAGGAAAATCTCTATTCCCATAAGATTATTCTGGTGGATAGAATGACCTTTTAAGGGGTGGGATAACTCCAAGTTACTTCTCATCTGGCAGGTGCTGATTTCTCACAATTTTAAAATACTTTCACTGTCAAATTAATGTCTTATCAATCTTTGTTCTGATTAAAATTTAGTTTTTTTTCTGCTTGCTAGTATTTGTTTCATTGAATCAGATTTTAATTATTGAGAGGTAAGTGACAAGATAGCTTACCTCACATGATTTCTCTCTCAATGCCCAAGGTTAAGATGAGTTCCTATTTTCTTAAAATTCTCTGCTGATATATATTATTTGATGCTCAGAGCTTTATTCTAAGAGTAAATGATTTATACCTTGGGTGATCTACATATTTCACATCTAATTCTTTTAGCTACTGTATTTTTTTCTAGCGTTACCTGTGAAAATTTCCCCCAGAAGCATTTCAGCCCTAAGGTTTTGCTGGTCTTCAACTGTATGCAGGTTTGGATGCTAGCTTTTCAGATAGTTCTGGTATCTTATCATCCTGCTTCTTCTATTGTGATAGACTGTTTTATAGGAAAATAATAGCCTACTTCTTCATTCTTCTTGATTTTTCTCATTGGGAATTTATGATGGATACAACTGGCCAAGATAAACTTCAAGGATACTATGGTTTTTAGATAACTTGGGCTCCACTATTATTCATATAGTAGTCTTAAGATAAAGAAAGTAGATTTCAAGGAACATGTGTATGATTGATACCAGACTAGAGGATTGATGCTTGATTTTAAATAGCCTATTATACCCTCTCTGATGATTGTTGCTTAAATACTATAATTCCTGAAAACTGTAACCCAGTTCTGTTTTCTCCCAGTGTGTTGGCAACATCCAGAATTAACTCATACAGAAAGAAACATCCTCCATGTTGACAATTTCAAAAAACTAAATTGTTATTTTTATTATTAATGTATTATTTTTTCTGGCTTAATTAATTAAGCTTGATGATAAAATTTACAATAAATTTCTATTTTTAGATTTTAAGTGAAATAATAAAAAATAAAGCAAAAACAATTTTTCAAATTGTTGACATGAAGGATGTTCCTTTCTGTATGAGTTAACTCTGGATGTTGCCAGTGTGTCAAAATATATCATCAAATTCAAGATTTAAGAGAATTTTCAGCCAATTGTTGGTTGTGGGGATGCTGGGTTATTGTTTCCCAAAAAAAATCTCTTGTGGTATAGCTGGATTAGACCCCTCAGTTTTAAAACTGGCCTACATCTCATCAGGGAACTACTTGAGCTGCATCATAACAGAACTAAATTAATGGCAAACTGTAAACCCCTACCCATGGAGGTATATAATAGTTTCTTATAAATTACAAGATTAATTATGGTAAGGATCTCAAAAATATCTATTGCACTAGGAATTTTCCCGTCCAAGGTCAGGTTGACAGAGGGTTTAAAATATTGAATAAACATTTTTATTGAATTGGTATAATAAACTATATTATATATGCTTAATTTTTAGAAATATTATTAAATCAAATTTTATTTAAAAATTGAGCTTTGCTGTATATAAAATCTTCATTCCAAGTATTTATATAAAAATTTATAGTCAAAAAGTTGAGTATTATTGGTAATTTTATCAAAGTTTAAATGGAAAATATGAAATTTTTATTTTTTTTTTTAGTTATTTCAAAAGATAGAGCTTATTTGTAGCTTTTTAATAAGCTATCAATCATCAAGTTTGAATAATTATTCACTGAGATATGGTACTTTTAGGTTTTGTGCTCTATGCCCATAGTAAATTTGACAGAGCAAATCAATTACAGGCCTTGGATATAGCACAAGCCCAAGTTCAGCACTTAAATCTGGATCTTGGCATTCTAATGATTTATAAACATTGAAATTGGTACCATTGTGTTTAAAATTGCATGAAAAATTTATTTGGGTACTCTAGATTTTGTGAAAACTATCATACTGAGATTTGATATTATTAAAGCTAGTTTGTTCCACTTAATCTTAATTTGAAGAATATAGCATAAGCAAAGGCAGCTTTAAAATAATCAACAGCCACTCAAACCAGGTGATGCAGTCAAATAGATTACTCTATCATTTCAAGCCATAAATTCAATTAACAATAATAATTTATATTAAGCTTGAGTGTGTCACAATTAACATCATGACAGCCCCTGCAGCAGGAGTCAAACCCACAACTCCCCTCCTGCCAAGCTTTTGGGGGCCATTTTGGGCCCCAAAAGCTATGCAGAAGCAGTGGGGGGTGCTGCGGCCCCAGTTGGCACTGGGCCAGCTATTTTTAGCTGTCCAGTGCCAAAATTAATGTTGGATCCCAAAAGGGAAAACATTAATTCCCATATTGGGTCCTTGGGTTTGGAAAGCCAAAAATCAACCCTCTCCAGCTAGCCCTTCCCTTCCCAGTATGGGAATCTAATTGAGACCCAAGCCAGAACCCATGCAGAGAGCCCCCAAGCCGCCAATAAGAACAAAGCAACTGATAAGCTTGCGGAAGACCAAACCAGTGTTCTGGAAAATGACCCCAAGGATGAAAAAAGGACCAACCGGAAGCCTGAAGAGCCTGCAGCCAAACTTGCCAGCCAGATAGCTGAGGAAGAGCCTGATAAGACTCCACAAACAGGTATAAAGCCAGGATGGCAGCCCAGTGATTAGTATCATCCTCATCAAATAAAGACTTTTTTATGAACCTTTGGCTCACAAACATTCTACCCTATTTGTTTCTAGTACTTTTCCACTATCAACCACCCAGTCTGCAGACCATCCAGCCAGAAGGAGTACCCCAAGGACTGCCCAGCGATGCCAAAGCCTACAAGTACTACCACCCATCTGACGCCCCCTTTGGTCCTGTCCACTTCACTGAGTACCCCCCAACCCAAACCATGAACAGTGGGAATTGGAAGACTTGCTTTGGTACCAAAGACCAGGAGCCATCCAAAACCCACAACACCTGGTCCAAGACAGGAAAGACATCACAGTCTACCCTCTCATATTCAACGGGAAGTACAACAACCCCCATGCGTACCTGGTTCCCATGGAACCCACACCCACACCCAAGCCCATGGCCAACCCATCACCTATCCCCAACTCCACTGGCCAGAGCAATCAGTTCCTTGGAGTGCTATATCTAGCACTCACAGGGCTAATAGACTCTGCCTTGCCTGTGTCTGGGCCATGGGCAATGGTAGGAAAAGCTATGTCCTCCTTGGTGAAGTTAGGTTCCATCATCTGGTGGGCCTTGCCTGCTACCCCCTCTTCCCCACCTCTCCAGAGGGATCATGAGCAGCAGGCTTGGTTTCCTGACAGAGTGACTTAGATTTTTACTTTTCACAATTTAAGCCACATTTTAGTGGATTCAAACATCATTTTTCCTAGGGGAAAGTAAGGGATTTCATGTAAAGATGAGCCAAATCAAGCTTTTGGATTGGCCATTGGTTTTAATAATAAAATTTATGTTTAAAGCAATTTAATTGGATCCCTTACAGCTTGAGTGCACTTGAGGTGAAATTACAGACATACATCCATACAGAAAGTTTCACTTTTATATTTATTAAAATTGCCAATTCCTATCCCAATCAATGCTCATGCTATTCACCCTCTTAGATGGTGCAAGGAATATCTCATCAATATAAAAATCCATCTTCTTCACAATAAAGTTATCTTATGCTATTAAATTTTCTGCCTCTTCTCAGTCCAGGTTCTTTCCAAGCCCCAAGCACTAAACTATTTATGGTGACGTTGCAGCATGAAGCAATTGAATTTTATGAATTTTATACTGGGCCAGAGTAGGGCATATTTCACACATGACGTGAAGAACTTAAGAAAGGGGTCCACTCCCCTGCATATGCAAATAGTTCCAAACTTAGGTGAAGGCAGGCAAGGGTAGCAAAGATTCATCAGCTTTATTAGATGCCAGAGTTCAACTTTTTTGAATTTATCCTCTGGTTGGGCTTGGGACTTCTTGAACCATACAGGTAATAAATATTTAAGGTTGAGGCCTGCCAGCCATTTTTTCTTGGGCAATACTATAAGACAAATGGCTCAAGCCCCTCAAGTATGAAAACATATCAAGGATCCTGATAATGCTATCAACCTTGATGGTTGTAGCCCAAACTCTGCTCTATCTGCTGTAACCTCTAATACCGGCTGCAGTGTGTGCATGGGATTAACTACTCTGCATCTACCCCATGAAGTTCCCATATTGCAGCTGATGTTCCCAGATTTATTTTTGAGAGTGTTGAAGAGGATCTTATACAAACTAAAAGTCTGCCAAGGCTATGGATAATGCTGCCATCTAAATTTCAATGAATGTGGTTTTGTGTTGCAACTTAAACTGGGACTTCAGTTGGCACTGTATTTCACAACATGTGGGGGGCGTCCTCCAAGTTACCCCCAACCCAAGTCCATAGCGCCTATAATGGACAATAGTGGAACACAAAAAATACTTCCTAACTAGGTTCCAAACCCATTCACATTTGTTAACCATTCAACAAGTTATTCCAGCAGATCAAATTCTATCTGGATCATATCTTCTTTCTATTCCATGGCCTTCCCATCTACTATAGTAACTGCTAAACACAAATATAGAAGATACCTCTTCTTGTTCTCTGTTCCCTTTCTTGAACTGTTGTCTTTCACAACACCCTACTTAATTACAAATAGTTCAGTTGTAACATTTGACTCACCTTTTAAGTTTGGTTTTAATAAATAATAAGCTCTTTAATCTTTTTTTGTAAATGTGCTAAAAGCTGCATTTGAAGGGGAAAAAATAGAGATTGATTCAAGATAGTTTTATTGAGAAGAGAAGAAAGGGTTTTATACTCGTTGGTAGGCCACCAGGGGGTGGCATGTAGAAAGGGGTTTTATCTTGTTGTGTTAAGGGAGTCCCATGACTGATCCTGTTAAGGTGAAATAGGTGGATTACTTGGATGAGTAATCAACTGCATTGGAATATTTGGTGGACATGGGAAATTGCCCTTATTTGGCAATGGGTTGAGTCGAGTCAATAGGCAGGTTCTTATTCAACTTGTTAGGGATTTGGTTTGTTGTGACACTATCCATCACTGTGTTTATTTTTGTTTTAACCTTCTTTTAATAGAAAGTGATCAGGTCAAATCATAATATATGTCATAGCTGTGCTGTTTTAGAAGAGTTAATGTCAGGAAGTACAGTTTTTTCCCACTGACATCCAGGAAATGAGCCAGAATTTGAACCCCAGCTATCCCCCAGCAACCTGTGTTTTTTTGGGTTTGAATTCTCTCAAATAAAGACTGCAATGAAACCAAAAATCAGAAACAACAAGGAAGGGATGCCTGCCCTGATGCCAAAAAAGGGATTCAACCAGACTATCCAAAGAAGACAACAATACTCCAATCATTAGTCTGATGAGTCTGAAGTTCCTCCCAGTAACCAATAAGAGACCCCCAAATGAAAATAATGTGGACCAGAAGGCTGCTTTTGAGAACTTTGCTATAGAACAAAAGGAATCAACCATTCTTCTTGAGAACAAGCCAATGAACACTGTCCACCTGCCAGTGCCACTTGCGCAGGCATACTGCCCACCCAAACTGAGTTTTACTGATGCTGTGAAGAATTTACCCAAACAATAAGAAGTCTAAAAGTAGGGCATTATATAAACCCCAGAAATCTATAACCGGCCTCATTGACATCTTCAAATAAAAGGTATGAGATATTGAGTCTCCCAAATGCTGCCATATTTCATTCTTGTAGTTTGTCAAAATAACCCTAATCCTCACAGCCCTACTGCCCCTGCACCCAAGTTTCTACAACCTCCTAGTGTTTTTTGACCTTCTGCTACCTGTCAGATCCTCCTCTGAGCCTACATATAGCAAATAAACTCCCAGACTTTACTTAGCCCGTGATACTATGGCCTAAATTAGCAAATACTATAGGCCCAGCCTCTCTATCACTGATTGCTTAGATATGGTACCACATGTCACCCAAAGCCAATGTCCACTCCTTCACCTAGGCTCCTGCTTCATACTATCAGCAAGCTGTTTGGTATAATATATATCACCCTTGATGGAGGGATTGATGTTGTGAATGACCAGGTTCAGATGATATTTATTTTGCTTTTGGTGGGTTAAAATCTAGGGACAGATTTGGACTCCTGTCTTTTGACCTTGGCGTTTGAAATTGCAACTCATCCATAAAACAGGTGGCATCAGTTTTGCCTTTTGAGTCTTGAAATCAGGATCTGCCCTTCACTTGTGTATGTGGTGTGTGATCCCAATACCCCACCAATTTTATGTTTTATCTACCTACAGTATAAATTCCCATTCCAAACCCAATCATGTTTAAGTTCTACATACTCTCTTTCTTTGTATGTCTCTTGTACTTCAGCATGCCCTCCCTAGATGCTTCTAAAGGGGTTTCCATTACAGTTTCAGTAACATTAGTTTAGGGTAAATCACCCTTAATGCTTCCTCTCTGCTAACTGTTCAGCTTAGTACAGATCTAATCCTACTGTTAGGATTAGGCTGCCGTGCCCTCCCTGCCAAGTCCTAGAGAGTGCACAACAATTGGTGCTATTATTCCACTTGCCAGCATGTGGTCCTGGGTAGGAAAATATAAATTCTAACTTCTTAAGTTAGCCCCAATTTTATGGTGAGCCTTACCTGTCTGCCCTGCGACCTGTCTAATCCTGGAAAACAATGGCCTGCCTGCCCGCGGTTGGATCCCTGGTAGCTACAGAAGTGTGAAAAGAGGGCTGAACTAAATAATGCCCTTACTTGTGTCATGGCCAGGCTCAGTGTTGGCTATCCTCTTATCAATGGCAAAGGGCAGGCCTGAAGATCCCAGTACATGGCTGGTGCCAATTGTAGCAAATATCTAGCAACAGTAGCCCAGGGTCACATATCTTCCCTATGGGGAACCACTTGTTTAGTGAGACTCTAACTGATAATATGGTCAGTCCTCCGCTCTCTATAGTAAAATAATAAGCTGACTTGAGGGAAAGACCTCTTTAACAGGGGAACCGTTTGAGCTTTTGAGCTGATGTGAAGAAAAGCATTGCTGAAACTCCAGTAAAAGGGGGAAACTTTCAGGATCCAACCATGAACAGGCGGCCTGCTGTCCTCAGGTATATGCAGGACGTCAGACTGGCGGGAAGGGCCTACCATACAATTGAAGCTAACTTAAGGAGGTATGAGAGGGACTTCTCAGCCCAGGACCAGGACCAGGGGCTGGCAGCTGGCACAACAGCATCTACTACTCCAGTGAGGGTAATATATGCAATGCCAAGAAGCTTTCTGGAAGGGCCAGGAAGAAGGTTGGGCATGAGTGCAGCATGGACTTAGGGGTGACAGGCAGCTCCAAGTCTAGATTTTGAGTGACAGATAGGGGCACCTAGCAAGTACAGGAATTTGGGCTATGGGATTTTGGGAAGAATTTAATTTAGGGGCAATCACACTATAGGTGGCCTTGGACGGGATCTCCACAGGTGTACCTGTGAGTATAGGAGGAGTAGATGTGGGGCTGGTAGGTACACTAGAGTGTGGGTTAAACTGAAAAACTACAAGAATGAAATATGGCAGTATTTGGGAGACCTAATGTCTCATAACCTTTATTTGAAAATGACAATGAGGTCTGGAGTAGAGTCCATGGATTCATATAGAACCTTACCGCCAGACTCCTCATTAGCCAGAGAGATTCTTTACCAGTGTTGGGAATTCACAGGATGGGAGAGCAGAAGAAATCTGTGGGTGGCACTAACAGCAGGATGACATTCAATGGTGGGTTCCTTGGGGCAAATATTCACTTCCTTCTGTTCTTGAGTCATATTCTCAAGGGCAGTCTTGTGGTCTGTAGAGACCCCAGGGTTGGATCTCTGTTTGTCACAGGTATGGCCTTTGGAACTATCAAACTGGTTGTTGGCATCTTGCTGTCTCTTTTAGGTGGCCTAATTGGATTCTTTTTGAGCATTAAAGTTAGTGGCTCTTCATTGGTACTTCCATATTTGGACATTAAAGGGATCATTATTTGACAGTATTTGATCCCATTATTGCATGGGCAGTATGGCGTTTGTTTGTCTATGTTGTGCACTCGCAAGGACTTGGCAAGGAGGGCATGGCAGAGAAATCCTAACGGTAGGATTGGGTTTGTACTAAGCCAAACGGTTAGCAGAGAGGAAGCAAGAAGGGGACGTTTACCTTGTTGCTGCTATTACTGGACCTGTAATAAGTGAACTCCTCTAGTAGTGTCTAGGGAGGGCGCGCTGAAGTACAAAAGAACACACAAAAGAAGAGAGTATGTTGAAATTAGATTTTATTGAAAAGTGAATAGAAATATATACTGTAGTTAGTTACCACAGAATATGGTGGGGTAAAAGGATCGCTTGCCACTTGTATAAGTGGAATGGAGATCCAGAACGTAAGACTTGCAACCAGAAATTGATACCACTCCTTTTATGGGAGGGGTATAATTTTGAGCACCAAATTTGAAAGATAAGAGATTTAAATCTACCCCTAGATTTGAACCCACCTCAGGCAAAATTGACAGAGTCTGGATGTGGCCATTCACGACATTGCTCCCTCCTAGATTGGCCTGAGGGGGGGTGTACTTGCGTAAGAACTTGGCGTGGACGTGGGCAAAAGGACGCCCACTGGACAAGAGCTTGACTGTATACTCAGAACCTCTTCTGAAGGTAACTTCAAGGGGGCCAATCCATAGGGATTCAAGTTTGTGTGCACGGCCTCCAACTCGGTGTTGATAGTAGAGTACATGGTCACCTACTTGGAACTCAGGGAGGGGGCCCTAGTGGCATTATCTGGAGTGAGTTCTAACGTCTTGGTCTTGTAGGCAGAAGTATAGGCTGTAGCTTGGGTGTCAATGATACGGCTAACTAAGGACTTGACATGTTGCTCAGGGTCACCAGAGGAATCAGCTTCAATCAATGGAACCCCTAACAGAGAAAGGATAGTGACCTCTCAACCATATAACATGGCAAAGGGAGAGAATCCAGTGACACAATGCTTACTGAGGCAATAGGCAAAGAGAGCTGCTGGTAAGTACAGGTCCCAATTAGCGGCATTAGAGTAGGCTAGTTTTTGCATGATAGATACCAAGGAGGAGTTAGCCCTTTCAACCATCCCATTGGTTGAAGGATTATACAGGGCGGAGAAGGACTGATGGGATCCTAGTGCTTCCACAACTGACGTGACTAGTTGAGCATTGAAGTTGGAACCATTATCCAAGAGGAGGACCTGTGGGCACCCATGTCAATAGAAAATGTCCTGGAGGAGGAAAGCAGCTGTAGTCTTTGCAGTGATGTTCTTAGTTGGCCTGGCCTCCACCCATTTACTGAAGTGGTCAACAGCCACTAGAATAAACCTACAGCCAGAGCGAGATCAAGGTAGTGGACCAACTGCATCTATACTGACAGTATGAAAGGCGTGTTGCAGGGGGACCAATTTGAACTCATGAGCAGAGGCGCGGGGACATTGGAGCTGGCAATCATGGCAACTTGCAAGTACATCTGGAATTAGCAAGCAAAGGTTCTCCCAATAGTAGTGTTTCTGTAGCCAGTCGTGAGTTTTGGCAATACCACCATGCCCAGTATCTTTGTGAGCCTGAAGGACCAGAGAGAGGCAAAGACTAGGGCAGACATACAGCAAGTATTGGTGATTGACTTTCTTGAATAGTTGTTGATCTCAGATCAAGGTGTCTTGAGATAACTTTTGTAGAGCTACACATACTTCTTCTGTTTCACCATCCCAAGCAGAGGGATAGCCAATTAGTTCATATAGCCTGTCAGCTTCTGCAGGGTGGAGGGCTAAGATAGGCATTTGAGACAGTCCATCAGCATTCTGATGCTGAATTCCAGGCTGATGTATTACCGTGAAGTTGTAACCTTGCAGGTGGAGGGCCCATCTAGCCAACTGGCCTTCTGGCTCTTTCAACTGTTGCAGCCACTTGAGGGACACATGATCAGTAACTACAGTGAAGTGGGTGCCGTATATGTAATGTCTGAATTGCTTGACTGCATATAAGATGGCTAGACACTCTTTTTCAGTAACGCTGTAGTTCTTCTCATGTTTGTTCAGAACCTGGGAGGTGTATGCCACAGGATGATCAACACCCTCATCATCTAGCTGGGCAAGGATGGCTCCAATTGCCAGGTCACTTGCATCAGTATAGAGGATGAACTCCTTGTTGTAGTCAGGATATACCAGGATAGGGGTCTCTTTAAGTTTTTGTTTTAACCTCTCAAAGGCCTGTTGTTGACTGGGCGTCCATT
>CAKOGF010000290.1:0-12292 GCA_933228935.1 Pemphredon lugubris
GATGTTAAAGTTCCAAAAGTCAGAATTGTGCTTCTTTTAAAACCACTATACTTGTTACGTCAGAAAAGTTAATTATAGGGATTGATCACCCAAAAAAGAGTCAAAACTAGTGTCAGAAAGCTACAAAAAGAACTAACTAATTTGGGTGATTTGAATTAAGTACTTAATAAAAGTGAGTAAGAGCTGCTCCTGCACTTGAGGAGAAACCCCCTGTGAACTTGCCATCCTTATGCCCCTAGAATTATGGTGAAATAATCTCTCAGTATTCTTTACCTCTCAAATATAGCGCTCAATATGCTGGTTACCAAAAAATTAAAAATTATGACATCATTGGGTTGTAACTTCAATGTCCAGCCAAACTGGTAAAAATATTCTTCTCAACTAATTGGATGTCACCCCACTTGAAATCCCTCCCCTTATTATCCCCAGATCACCCTCTATAGAAACTTTTTTTCTAAATAGCTATACTTGAATAAACACTCAAACCCCAAAACCTACCATGAAGTTCTTCATGTCCAAGTATCTGAGTCTACCGTCCCCAGTGTTCAGTAAAATGACTGCCACTTGGTTTTTCTCCACCTTCAAGAGAGTTACTATTGCTTGGCCAGCCATTTACTCTACTTACTATACTTTGGACTCTTCTGATTTCCTCATTCAGGTTATCTTACTAATTTCTATCATCATTAGTGTCAGAAAATTGGTAATTTAACTAATTAATGGATTCAACCAATAATTGCAGGTGCGCAGCCCAGCTGAACCAAGCTGAGTTTCAACATAAAAACATGGGTGTGTGGGCCGCTAGATTAGAAGGATCATAGAATCAAATCATTCCTGGCATAAGCTGATCCCATATTTCCATGCACAGGATAGCTCAGTATTTATTTGTCAGTAGTTAGCTTGCAGCTAAAAGAGTCTTTGCATATGCAACTTACATCATGACTATTCCTAATGTCAGTTTATCCTAGAAACTGTGGGCCATCAGGGGCACCACCAAGGAAATAGTCTCTAGAAGAATTCACAAAGGATTGGGCCACAAGGCCAACTGCCCAAGATAAATAGACCAGTAGTCTATTTGTCTAAGGCAGCTATAACTAGATTGAAACAATCACCTCCATCAACTAATAGTCATCTGCTGACTAGCTAGCCCTGGGTAGTGGCCCAGGTAGATGGCTAACTCTGCTCCAAGGAGTGGCTCAGTCATAGAACAGCTCTGTATTAGACACAGCTGCTGTAGAAGGCCTTAATATAATACTGCTTCCTTCAAAAACCACAACTTCCTAGACTGGACCTTCTGCTGCTCTGCCCTGATGCTACATGGTTGTAGGCTAACCCGGAATATTGTGGGCTGCTGGGCCAGTTGTTTATGAATAAAAATTAGTGTCTCTTATTTGTTGTCTTGTAGGGCTTATGAGATAAGCTTATTCCTTTCCTTGATTCCCTCCAGTAACATAACTCTATTAGAAGAACAAAAGGTGATACTGTCTCCATACAGTATAGTATCTTATATGAACAATATAGCAGTAATATGGAACCTTATCCAGATGTAGGAAGAAATTTCCATTACCTCTGGGCTGTGGGCCCAGTCAGACTTCCTAATTCTGATGAACAAAACAACCCGGGGCAAAGGGAAACACCAAAGACACAGGTTCTTCTGTCACTCCCTAATGTTAGAAAACTTAGGACTTCTTTTGGAAGATGATTGATCTCTTGGTCCGCGGATTTCTGACAATTAGTTTAGCTCAATTTCCTTAATTTTGGTTCCAAATTACTTTTACCCTGCCTTTAAAGTGCTTTACTGGTGTTATTATTGCTGATTATATGGTTGTCTCATCTGCATTGACTATTCCTAGCTAGCTCCTTGCACTTATCATTTACACTAATGCTTATTTTCAGCTTATATAGGTACCTTTGCAGGCCTCCAATGCAAGAATGATATACTCTGGATCCATAAAAAACAAACCAAATTTACTTCTACTGTCTATTCTTGAAGACTTTGGGCCAGAAAATTTATAATTAGAGTCACAGGGATAGCTGTCAACTTTTTTGACCATTGGTTTTAAAGAAACCCCTATTCAAAATAAAAGCTGGGAACTTATTAAAGCCACTTTCATTGACAATTTTTTACTCAAGGATACCCACAAAATGATAGCTCAAAAACTGAAATCAAGATGGCTGGTATTATTGATGAGTATATTGTAGTATATGAAGAAATCCTTGACCAAGCACCTAGTCACACAAATTTTGGTGACCCATTTACTCATGCCAACTTCTACAGCGGACTTTTTTCTTATTTCATGAGATACTTTGAGGTAAAAAACTGCAAAAAAATCAAAAAAACCTTTCAGGAAGCAAAAATGCATCTCAGAAAGAATAAAGTCTTTGCCAGGCCATCAAATACAAGAATCATTCAATCATAGAAAGAATACTTGTCTCAGCAAGCAATATCTCACACCAGTACCTATAATTTTCACAGAAGATCATTTAATGCCCAGGCCAGCAACATTCAAAGCACTGAAGAAAGCCAAGCTGTGGTGAAAGAGCAGGGGAGCACTTGATCAAGCCACTCTCCCCTGAACAACAAGACTTGTACAGAAAACAGATGTGAACTCATTTATCATGATTCAAGTACTATCTAACAACCTGCTTCTGTTTTCCACTCATACTGTAAATAACCAACTTGCTTATCTTTTCTTCTTTTAAGGTTACCATGACACAGGTTTATTTGAAGCTGAAGCAGACAAGCCCCTAATTGACAAAAGAAAATGGCAATTTTTTGAAATTAGCTATCTGCAAAAAAATTAACTTGTGATAATAGCCAACAACAGAGATGTGAAAGTGACAATAGAAGAAAAACCATTAAAGATCCAAATATAATACCTCTAAACCACTATCAGCAGACCTATCATTTCAATTCCTAAGTATGATGTTATATTAGACCTAGACTGGATGAGAAAGACAAAACCACACATTGGCTTAGAAAGCTTCACACTTACCATTCAAAACAGTAAATTTTACCATCATGTCTACTCTACACATCTTGACACTCTCATGAGAGACCATGTTTTTATCAATATCTTAGAAACCAACAGTAAAAATGACAACTTTAACAAGATAAATTGAAAAAAATGCACCCACATAGCCATCTACTTCAAGAATACAGAAGCATCACAAGAAACAAATGATACAGGCATATTTTCAGTCAGTTAATTTTCCTACAACTGACTTTCAGTCAAATTTGATCCAACTTAATTTTTGTTCACATATAACCTTTTTATTTTTAAAAAAATAAAAAAATTCAATTTAATAAATAAATAAATAAATCACTATTTATAAATATTTATCTTTATAAACTTTAAAATTTATTTTAAGTCCTTAATAGTAATTTTTAGTTAAATTAGCTTTTAAAAATTTGTTTTTTTTAAAATAAATAGGCTTAATAAATTCATAAAAAATAAAAAAGTAATAAATATGTTTAACAATAATTTTATTAGTAAATAAAGAAAATTTTAAATGCTTTAATATTTTAAATCTAAAAAAATTACATATGAAGAAAATTATAGTTGGATCAAATTTGACTGAAAATTTGTTGTCAGAAAATTAATTGACTGAAAATCTGCCTGCCCCAAAAAACAGAGGACTCCAACTATTTATCAATTACAGAGCCCTGAATAACATCACAATTAAAAACAGGTATCCCCTGCCTCTGATTGATGACCTCTTTGATGCCATGAAAGAATCATAATACTTCATAAAGATCAACCTCACAGCCAGCTAACATCAATTTTTTGTCAAACCTTAAGTTATACCAAAGACAGCAATCCAAGCAAAATCTGGTTTGTTTTAGTGTGTAGTTCTAAACTTTGGCATGGCCAACACCCTCAGTAGCTTTGTCACCTTCATGAACAAAGTGTTCAAAGAGCACATTGAAAAACAAGCAATAGTCTATCTAGACAACATCATCATCTACAGCCCAAATGTGACATAATACTAAAAAGATGTCAGATTGGTACTCAAGCCACTCCAGGATAACATTCTCATTGCCAAACCATTCAAATGTGATTTTTTTCTATAGAGGTACTCTTCCTTGGACATATTATTATCAAATACTTTTAAATCCAGACCCCAAAAAGATAATAGACATAACAGATATGTTGCCATCTAGAAACAAAAGTGAACTCCACATATTCCTTGACATAGTTGCATATGTGAGATGCTTTATCCCAAAAGAGGAGCAATTACCACACTGCTCTCTGAGATCAAAGGCATGACAACCAAATCTTTATGAACACCTCTCCAAGACCAGCACTTCCAAAAGCTGAAAGAATGCATGACTACAGCTCCCATCTTCCAGTATCCCAAGCTTGACAGAGACTACAAGTTAAAAACCAATGCATCTGAATGTGCAATTTGCAGAGCACTCCAGATTCAGGCAACAGAAAATAAATTCCTCCCAGTTGCATATGGTACAAAAAACCTCAATGCCAATGAAAAGCGATTCCTCATTCACAGCAAAGAACTAATTGCAATAGTACACTGTCTAATCAAATGACTCTGTTAATCAGAAAGAGCAACCACATTCAAATTACCCATCAACTATAAACTTTATGTTCTCTTTAAAACACAACAGCACCTCTCAAGAAGGCAAGCTGAAAGGATAAGTTTTATCAAGAAGTGCATCATTATCATCAAATACAAGCTTGGACAGAAACTTCTGAAAGCAGATGCCTCATCAAAGTATCAGGAATCCACTGAGCAGGTGAAAACCTACCCATCTTGTTGAAAAGAGCCTCTAAATTGATACCTGCTACCACTGACCCAATGGGAAGAGTCACCATAGATAAATATCCAAATTGACCAAGAAAGAAGAATCTACCTAGTAAACCACTAAATTGACCTTACAAGTAGTATTCAGTCAGGTAAGGCAGCAAGTAAAAGGACGTGTTAGGTCAAACCCAAGGTGTTGCAGGCTCTGGGGAAGAAATTTTAGAGCACCCATAGTGAAACTTATGCGCCCAGTGCCCTGTATCATATTTGAACCAGCTGTTTGCAATAGCTTTGGTGGGGTGATTCTCTTCTGGATGTAATTTTTTCCAATCTGCCCCATGGCCAGGTCTTTGCAGAGAAAATAGGAGGGTATGAAATAAACTTAGCAGAATCAAATATACTAAAATATACTTTGTGAGTAAATAGAACTAAGCTAGATACTACAGGAAAAAGAGAAGACTGTTTGAAGATAAAATCTATTGTTGCTAGAACAGGGATAAGATAAAGCTGAGCTGAGCTGAGAATAAATTGTCCTATTTAAGGAGGTGGTTTGCCCAAACAGATGAAAGGAGAAAATATTGATGAAAGAGGAGTGCAACAGGAACTTCCCACCTTCCTATCAAATAAGAGGAGTTTGGAGGATCTTTTTGAAAAATCCTGGCAAGCATCTGATTCTAATTTCATTACCAGGCCAAAGAGCATAAAAATATTGATACTGCAAAAGCATTTACCCTCTGCTGAGTTTGAAGTTCTATGAGAAGAGGATCTGTGTGTCAGGGATCCACTGGGCAGGGAGAAGCCTGCCCACCTTATGGAAAAGAGCTCCCAAGTTAAGGCCTGCCACGACTGACCCAATAGGAACAGTTACCATAGCTAAATGGCCAAGCTGTCCAAGAGGAGAGAACCGTCCCAAGAGATTGCTGAAACGTCCCAGGAGGTAGTATCCTGTGAGGTACACTAACAGGTAGAAAGAAGCGTTGGACCGCACCAAGGGGGGATCCTGCGCAACAGGAGGGACTGAGTATCTCCCATAGTTGAATTTCCTTCCCCAGCGTTCAGTGTCGTACTTGAACCAGCCATTTTGCAGGCTAGGTTCAGGGTTGGCATCTGAGGGGGAAGAGTTCAGCCAATCTCCCTCAGGGGGAACTCCTTGCAGAGTCTCCCCAAGGACTGCTAGGAGAAAAGAAAATAGAAGGAGCAGAAGAAACCAAGGTTCCTTCATGACAGAGTGTACAAATTGGTTTGAAGTAATAAAAAGAAGAAGATTGAAAAGTAGCTTTATTGCTAGAACAAGGACAAGTATATACAGTGTGCTGTTTAAATAACTCAAAACCAGAGAAAAAAATGGCTCTCACAAGGAAGAGGAGATAGGGGGAGCGGCAGAGGGAATTAATCTTCTCTTTTAGTGAGGGCATAAAGATTTAGACTAAATTTACCTGTTAATCTTACTAGAAGATATTTGAGGGAGTCCATAATGGCATTGTGGAGACGAGATAGGAGAGGAGAACAGGAAACCAAAGAACCGCTTTTCTGGGTGCCAAGAGGGAAACAGAGGTTCTTGAGACTTACTGGCTTATATTCCACAGGTAGAGGGTTGAAATTGCGCGTGGGGACCAACCAATCAAAAGTCGGCATTTCAGAGCCTTCTTTTGTGATCAGGTTATGCCTATTGTCACAAATAGCTGATTGGAAAATGCTGGAAGAAGCCGACCAATTGACTGGCCGTACGGCAAGGTTGCAAGTTCAAAACTTGTTGGCGACGCCCTCTGGAGACCCGGAAGCCTCTGGAAAAGCTTCAGGGTAATCTCTCAAATGTCTATCTTGGAGAAAGTTCACTTTTTGGGGTTCAGGGATGAAATCCCTGACAGGGCTACTCTTGTATGTTCATAAAGAGAGTTATTAATTCCTGTAGCTGGCTCAACTTTTTTATAGGTGCTCTCAAGATCTATGCAATTGCACATGATCATGTAATGTTGTACATACAATTTGAGCTCATACCAGAAGTTAAGACAATAAAGAGACTGCCAAAGACCATTTTTGGAAAGCCAAAAAGCAAATATCCTCCCATATGTGAATGTATTTATTGAATTTACTGCAATAGAGGGAGACTATATTAAAAAATCTGGCTTCTATCCTGACAGTATCATCCAACAGAATAATATAAAACATTATGCTGAGATAGCCACTTGAAGAATTATCCAGAGGGAGGACAGGTCATAAAAGATAGAAAAGAAATCATAAAATTCCATTAGAACCATATAAGACAATAGACAGGGGGGCTGATTATGAAGGTTAACACAGAGGAAAACACTAAATTAGTAGAGGGGAAGTATTTCATGGGTATCAAGAGAAAATCTTCTTCTGATGTCAGAATGTTACCTACAAGGCTTTTTTACATCTTATGATTCTGAAAGCGGAGGGTGTCAAGAGCCTGAAATAGATACATGAGTTGAAAATTCAGAGTAGAAAAATATATAATTAGTTGGTTCTGTAATACTGCAGAGATGCTTCAAATAACTAGTAAGATTGGACTATGCTCATTATACAAGGCTTCAGCAGAGAAAACAGCATTTTTTCTAGAATGAGATTTTGTGATAGCCAATGATCCTCAGTGAGAAAGGCAACCTCCAGAATTAACTCATACAGCAAGAAAATCCTCCATCTTGACAATTTCAAAAAAAAACTAATTTGTTATTTTTATTATTAATAGATTGATTTTTCTGGCTTAATTAATTAAGCTTGATGATAAAATTTATAATTAAGTTTTATTTTGAGCTTTTAATTAAAATAATAAAAAATAAAGAAATTTTTTTTCAAATTGTCAACATGGAGTATGTTCCTTGCTATATGAGTTAATTCTGGATGTTGCCGTGAGAAAAGTAGGTAATAAAAAAGTTCAACAAGGGCTAAGAGAGCTAGAATAAAAGTAAAATGCTTAAACTAAGAGGGTAGTTTTAACTCAAGTTAAAGTTCAGGTTTGTTTTGAAAATTTGAAAGCACAAAGCCTTGTGAGCCCTTGATTTTTTTAAAGAGACTTTTCTTCAATTAAAGAATATGTTTCAGAATAGCTGTTAGATGAACAATGTTGATTGGTTGTGATATGATTTTTGACAGAGCCTTTAGCAAAAGTTGGAGAATTTTTATAAAGAAAGAGATTACTATCTTATTGAATGTACTTTGTGATACTTGAAAATAGCTCTTGATCAGAGAGATTAGCACCAGAAAATGTGAGAGAGCTCTGGCTGCAGGATTTTAACTTAAAATGTGATCTAATAATGGGCAATAAGTCTTTAAATTAAATCAGAGTTTCTTTGCTAATAGAGGTAAAGATTAAGAAAAGTGTTTCAATTCTCTGAGATAAATAGACTCTCACAAATAGTTCATCTGTGATGTGGGCTAAATTCTAAAGATAGTGAAGAGGTTTGAGGGTATTTCTTGTACTTCATGAGAAAAATTGAACAGTCTAGGTCCCAAGAAGAAAGGAGCTTTACAGTTATCTGTTTACTTGAGTTTATGCATTTCTTGTGCAACAAGAAACTTTATTATCTGTTTGATAAACTTGACAAGAAAGACTTTCCAAAAGCCATTACAAGTTTTATCTTTGATGAGTGTGCTTTCATGCCATTCTTATGACCAGATATCTGCATCTTCTGTCAGGCAAATGGTAACCTTGGGAATTCAAAGGCGTCTGAGACACTGCATTTTTAGCTTGTTATGTGCTGCTCTCAGCCAATTATTGGTATTTTCAGTGCAGAATCTGAAAAAGAAGGCTTTTTTGTGATATGCAAATAAAATTTAATGTGGGCAGGCATGATGTTAGCATAAATAGTTCTTCAGAGATTGAGGTATTATTGAACTATGCTGTGGGGATGAATAGTTTGTTTTAGAGGATTAGTCTTTCTTGTACCACAGTGCATATGATGTAGGATTGTCATTCATTGGGGAGGGTGACCATTAGATGCTGGTGACATGCTTTCTGTGTGCAAGTGTGGACAGTAATTTTAACCAAGGTTGGTAGGATGGGGAAACCTACCAATGCTACTACTGTTATAACTGTAGTGTAAGATGCAGTTATTAAAAAGAAAAAAATCAAATCAAGATATCTTTATTGAAGAAGAGAAGAGCTTTATACCCATTGATAGTATTATGGTAGGAAAATTAATGGTAGGGATTGAACGTCTGAGAAAGAACCAGAATCAACGTCAAAGAGCTGCTAAAAAATTGGCTAATTTTGACAACTTGAATATGGTCCTTGATAGAAAATGGGTACAGACAGCCTCTGCCTGCTGTCTTTCAGTCATGAAGAAATTGTTATCATTCTGTCCCTCAAATTTTGGAGAAGCAATCCTCTGCTATACCTTGCCTAGGGAGGCCTGCGCTCAACCCACAGGTTGCCAAAAATTTGCAAATTATGACATCATAAACAATAGGAATTTGATGGCAACAGCAAATGTTGAAAATATTCTACTCAGCCAATCAGAAATTGTGGTCCTTGCTTCCCCCCTTATTATCACCCAACCCCTCTCTCTAGAAACTTGTTTCTAGATAGCTTAACTTGAATAAAGTCATCAAACTTATCATCTTCCCATGTCAGAGTATTTGGGCCTTCTGGCCTCAGTACTTACTAAAATAGTCTCAGTGCTGATTTTGTCAGCTTTTGATAAAGCTACCACTTTCTGGCCAGCTATTTATCCTACCTATTATGTTGTTCCTTCAGATAACTTGGTTTTGAAATCTGTCCTAGTAATTTCCATTATAATTAGCTTGGCCTAATTTCCAAAATTTGGTTCTCATTTATCTTCCCCCTTTCACAGAGTGCTCTACTCTTAGTGCTACTCCTCGCAACTTGGTTGTCCCATCCTCATTGCCTTTTTTAGCCAACCTCCCAGAGCTCTCAGACCTAACAGATAGGCCACCAGGGGTGGCAGATGAAAAGAGGTTTCTTAAATTTGACCTTTGATGGCTTGTGACTGATCCTATTAGAACATAAATGGATTACTCACTTTTCAATTGATGAGGGATGGTGATAAGCCATATATTAGCAGTTGCCCATATTAGGCAACTGGTCAAGTTGAGCCTGAGGGTGGATTACCATCTGACTTGTTAAGGACTTGGCTTGTCATGACAATTTAATGTCTTGTTATGATCTCAGGGATCCACAGCAATAAAGCAAGCATTCAGCTATAAATATTATGATCCCAAAATTTATGAGCCAAAAAGGGTTTCTATAGTAACTAGGAAACTCTCCTAAAAATAAAACACTATGAATTAAAAAAAGCTATCCTATAAATGTAATGAAACAAGGGTGAATTATCAAAGGATACTTTTAAGCTAATACAAAAAATTGTTGCTTTCAAAAGTAAAATCATATAACTTGTTGAGGAAAATACTTCTATTTAGCCATCTTTTTTTGTTGCGTTTTCAAATTACATTTAATAAAGGAATATAAAAGCCATTTGTATTGAAATACTAAAAAATTTCTTGTGTAACCTTTTCTCTTCTATTTCACCAGGTTATTAGAAACTTGATCAAAAATGTTTTCTGCTTACCCTTAGGCTGATAATTGTAATGATTTTGAAATCAGTGTCACTTTTCTGGTATAACGGGCCTGATGACCAGAAAAACCCGATTAACTGGAAGAATTCAGATATCTAAACGATTTCCAAATTTTAACTGAAACTTAAAAATATACAAATTGAATCTGCTTATTTGACTTTTGATTTGTCAAAAGATATCCGCTCATAATTCACATTGGTAGTTTAGAGTGGCTGGATTATTGTGCCTTCTGTTTGGATTTTGGGTGATTGATTCCATAAGAGGCACAGAAAAACCAGGACAAAAGATACAAAATAAGAATTATAGGAGCGAGAATACACATACCTGTCAAGAGATACACATCAAGCAAGTTGGCTTTGATAAAGGACATGTGATTACTGGCCATTATAAGGTGCTTGACTTCGCATGGAATCTGTCCGTACGCATATTTCTGATATGGACGACAAGCTTTGGCGGTGTAGATGTATTCTTCGATAGCGTCGGCTGCAACTTCTTTGCGTCGGCTGCCCATCAGAGCCAATGTCTGCATACGTTGGATATTGGCAACAATGCCTCCAGTCGTATCGTTTAGCATATGATAGATGTCGCTTGATATTGATTTGGGTGTGATTGTGAGACGATTAACATACTTCCCAATTCCTGCATCTTCTAGTTTCCGGGCGTTACGAGGCTGATCGCCTAGGAAGGGCATACATAGGACTGGGGTCCCTGAAAGAATCGCTTCAAATGCACTTTCTAAGCCGCCATGCGAAATAAATAGCCGTGTATGTCTGTGCTCAAGGATGGCTGCTTGGGGTGCCCAGTTAAGGAGGCGTACGTGAGGATGCTTGGAAAGTTGTGAAGAGGTAATGGTAATATCGTTGAACTGCAAGGTCGGTGGAAAATCTTCTAGACGAGTCATCCCAAGCCCCCAAATAATACCATCAATTGATCCTTCTTTAAGGGCACCCAGTGATCCCTCCAACAGGTTGGCGATATCAAAATCGGCAAGCATGACTTGTGAACCAAAACCTATATAGAGAATCCTTGAATGGGTGTTTATAAATGACTCCAACTCGGGAGGCAGGGGATCAAAAATATCAGATTTGACGGGGCCTATAAGTTTAATATTCGGTGGAATTGGAGCAGCAGCTTCAAAGCCAATGAAGGTGTTGGCCAGTGTCAGAGAATTTTTTAGATCACCCAAATGAGTTGTAGTAGGAGGAACGCTATATTTTTCGCGAACTTTGTTGACAGCTTTGGCAACCGGACTAAAATGATAGGAGAAGATAAGTGGGTCTATTATTTTGTCCTTAAAGCGGCGAAAAAAGCCAAGCTCATCAGTGGTGATGCTTCCATACGAAGGTGAGAAGGTTATAAATGGTGTATTGACTATACTAAAAACCGTCAACAGACTGTACTCCTGTTATTAAAGGTATACCTTTCATCAATGCTACTTCCCGACATGCGGGAGAAAAGAAATCACACGCTATAGCATCTGGTTTCTCGATATCAATGAGGTTGCCAAGGCGGGGGTAAACAAATTCATATGAAGATATATAAGTTTTTTTCGAGAAATAATGGAAGCATCTTAAATTCATCTACTTCTTGGCGCTTGCCATAAAATTGTTGCATAAACTGACGTGTAGACTTTGAATCTTCATACTTATTTCCTAGAGAGATGAACGAAAATGGATAGCCAGTATGAAAGCCCCTTATGGTCTTCGGAAGCAGCAAAAAATTACTGTGTGGTTACGCTTATGAAGAACAGTACCAACCTCCAGCAGTGGCTTGATGTGGGATGGACTTCCAAAGTCCCATGTGTAGAACCACCTTGAGTGGCTGGACACTTAGTGCTAGTAACCATGTCCACGAGATCATTACAAGCACTTGACTCCACATAAGTTTACAATCCTCAACTTAAGCAACTTTCTTGATCCACTCGCCTTTGTTGTTTGCATGTTTGTTATCATCATCAGGACAAAGTTTCAAG
>CAKOGF010000291.1:0-12250 GCA_933228935.1 Pemphredon lugubris
AAAAAAAGCATTTCTCTTTGTTGCTGGTGATGATCTTGATAATTTTATTAGCCGCTTCCTCACTGTAAAGCTTTCTGGGTTGATAGCTCTTATGTTCACGACTATGACTCTTAAGTTGATAGTCAGGACCTGTGAATAAAATCCTACCTGTCCTTTTTTAAAAGGACTTCTCAAAGAATAGGAATTGAACTTTATTATACTTTTATTTACAAAGTCTCTAGCCTGGCTGGCCTACAAGATTTCTGATAAAGAGGTGATAAAGGTTGTTCTTTTGGGCCCTTTAGTGGTAACTTAAATACCACTCTGGGTGCAGTGTGGTGGCCTCTTTTCAGGTTCCTGGGCATCTGTTCCTAGCTGTGATCCTGTTCAGCTGACTTGTGATGGTCCAATTGGTTGTGGCAAGTGGTGTAGGGCTTGGGAGAAGGCAAGATCAGGCCTCTCCTGTACAGCTGGCCTCTTGGCGTGCGCTGGTTGGTTGAATATGTGAGCCACTTGATTGGCTGAGAAATATATTTTGGGATTTTCCAGCAGGAAATGGTTAGGGATTTACTGGCAGAGAATAGCTCAGGATTTACCAGCAGGAAATAGATAACAATATACTGGCAGAGAATAACTCAGAATATACTGGCGGAATATGGTGACAGACAGCTGTGTATTGGATTGGAACTTATGACATGATCATGTCTGGTTTGAATCTGGCAATTGAGTCAATTATGTGTCAAACAAGGGATTTACTGGCGGTAAATCCCCCTGGGTTGTTATGTAGCTTATCAGTTGGATATAGAAGATAGAATAGATGGAAGCTGTGAATGCCAAGGATGATCTAGTTGCTATAGTTGATTGTCTAATATCCTAATGAATTTGCCAGCAGAAATTACAAGTGATATAGATTTACTGGTGGCAATTAGTTATCTTCTAGATTTGTTGGCGGTGATTGGCTGGACTAATGATTTACTGGCGGCAAGTGATATCACATAGATTTGTTGGCGGTAATTGACTGATCTGATGATTTACTGGCGAGAAACAACTAACAGAGGATTTACCGCTGGTAAATCCACATGACGCTGCCAATCAGAGATTATTGACTTTGCTGTACCAGATTGCTTGACCATCTTTGATAGTCAATTTTGGCTGTCTTCACATTTTGCCTCTCTTGACTATAAATAGGGGTCAAGATAACTGATTCCATCATGTCTTCCATTTCCTTGTCCATAACTAATTGCGAGCTCTACAAGGAGTTCCTGGCATCCTTGACGCCTCAGTGTAGGGAGAGTTTTTGTCACCTGGATAAGGAGTTTAGAAAAGACATGTACTACAGGTGGAAGGCGCGCCAGGCGCACCACCCTAGTACCAAGTCAGAGATCTCCTGGTCTAATATGGTCTGAAGTACCCCTGTTGCATCTGCAGCAGGGGGGCAGCATAGTCCACTCCTACAGTTGGGCTCTGGCGCTGGTCCTAGTTGAGGTCTCAAGATTCCTGTTGTGTCTCCTTCATGTCCTCTTGACACTCTGTCTGTCCTTTCCTTTGGTGGGGCTCTGGAGGAGGGCGCTCCAGTGACGGAGTTTGACCCTGACCATACAAATTATAATGTTCTAGAACATTATAATTCCATGGCCATGTTGGGCAAGTTCCTGTACTGTTTGACGCGCCTCTGCCAGAGCCTGGACCTTTGTTGCCACCTGGTGACTGCCGAGCAGTACCACCTGCCTGCTGCAAGGGACATTGCCTCCCGCAAGTTGGCCTGGCCCTTGGAGGGGGTGGTCACTAGACCTCCTTGATCAGAGGTCTGGCTCTACTCCAAGTACAAGTGGGTGGTCCACTTCAACCGCGCTGTAGTTTGGGTGTGGTCCATGGAGTGGCCTGCATCCCCTGGTAGCCATGCTGGCTGGGGGATCAGGTTTAATGACAATAGCCACGCTTGGCTGGGGTGTGTGATTTGGGTGGCAATCCGCCAGCTGGGCACTCGGGACCCTTCCAGTTACCTGCCTGCAATGGCCCTGTTGGGTAACCTCTTCCTGGTGCCAAAGGATAGCCTTCCGCAGGGTACCCTGGAGGACATGGAGCCCATTCTAGAATACTACTGGGCTGAAATTCTCTGCCAGAAGCATCCTCTTCCCAAGGGGATCACAGCTGAGAACTTCCTGGTGGAGTGTCTTGTTCTGGGCGCCTGCTTCCCCATCAAATGTGGGTTGGGTTGGCTCAGTTCTCCTGAGATGGGGGTGACATCTCTTTTCCTGACCTGGGACCGCCTCCAGTCTGCTTGTTGCCAAATGTGGCTCCGGGACGTGACGGTTATGTACCAGGTGATGGGGGTACATAACTTTGGGGACTACAAGGAAGTGCCTGAGCAGCAACAGCCTGCTGAGTAGTGTGCTAATAAACACTGCTTTCTTGACTTATTTGTTTTCTCTTTTTATTCTTATTTTTAATTTTATTTTTCTTTCTCTTGTTTGTTTTATTTGTTATTTCTGGGGCTATTTAATTGGAACACCCTATTTGTTAGTGCTTGGTGTAGTTGCATTGTTGTTTAAGTGTAATGGCAATCAATTGTAGGTGTTAATAGAGGGGACAAGGAAGATAGTAATTGTGTCTTTAATCTCAAAGGGATTTGAAGGGGCGGAGGAATTTAGCGTGGACTCTGTTAGCTAGTTTCCCTGTATCCTCCTCCTTTATAGTGTAACCATCAGGGGAAGTCTTTTCAATGATCTCAAATAGTCTTTTCCAGAGTTCTGCTAACTTGTGAGCTTGGCCAGCACCACGGGTGTCACAGAAGGCAACCCTCTCCCCCACCTCAAAATTGAGCAGTGGGATATGGGAGGCCTCCAATTTACTGTGTCAGAGAATCCCTTTCCTTAATGAGTTGTCAAATGCAGCTGCCTGGAGTTTGATGAGAACGTCAGCAAGCCTTTTTAGATAGGCAGGGTATGAAGTCAACCCCGGGTCCTTAGTAGCAGAAAACAAGACCAGAGGGATCCCTGGGTGACGCCCATACATCAGCTGAAAGGGGGACATCCCTGTGGCAGAGTGTTGGGAGATGTTGTACGCAAAGGCAGCTGAGCAGAGGAAGACGTCCCAAGATGCAGAGCGGTTGGTGGCTAATTTGCAGAGGATTTGTGTAAGGGTACCATTCACTTGTTCCACCATCCCATTAGTTTTGGAGTGGTAGGGGGTGAAAAGTACCCCGCAAACCCCCATAAGTTCATTGATCTTGGCAATTACATGCGCTGTGAAGTTGGTGCCATTATCTGATAGCAGAAACTGGGGACACCCATGCTGGAGGATAATGTCCTCTAAAACAAACCGTGCAGTGGATTTGGCATCTACTTTTTGGAGCGCCTGTACCTCAACCCATTTGGTGAGATGATCAATAGCCACAATAACATATTTGAATCCAGAACTGCTACGTGGCAGTGGGCCCACCATGTCCATGGAGATGGTGTGTCAGGCAAAGTGCGGTTTCACCAGTCAGTAGGTTGTGGCTTTTGCCAGGGGCTTGTGCAATTGGCACTCTAGGCAACAGTCCAGAAACTCCTGTATATCAAAGTTCATGGCCTCCCAGAAATATAATTGGGAGACAAACTCCTTTGTTTTCTTGAAACCGCTGTGGCCTACTACCTTGTGTGCTGCAGCTAGGATGGAAGTACAGTCCGACGGTGGAGGGTAGACTTGTTGTTCACCCTGTATGACTTTATAAAGAGTACCTTTCTCCTCTATGGTATCTTTTCTCAGTCCCGTGAGGATAGCCTGTACTTCTTTGGGTTCATCTGTATAGTGCCCGCTAACCATCTTACAAAAGAGTTGATCAGCCAGTGGGCTCACAATGGCTATAGTTGGAAGGTGGGACAGACAGTCAACATTCTGATGTTTGGCACCCGGGCAATGGAGAATCTCATAGTCCAGTGCTTGTAGTTTGAGGGCCCAGTGGGCTAATTGTCCTTCAGGCTCACATAGGTTCTGTAGCCAGGCCAGTGAGGCGTGGTTGGTGATAACAGTAAACCTAACCCCATGTAGATATACTCAGAATTGCTTACAGGCATAGATTACTGCCAGACATTCCCATTCCATTATGGTATAGTTTCTTTTGTGGACGTTCAAGGTACAGCTGGCATACGCAACTGGATGTTTGTGGCCTTGGTTGTCTGACTGGGAAAGTACTGCTCCTACGGCTGTCAAGGAAGCGTCAGTGTGTACTATAAATGGCTTGTCAAAGTCTGGATATCAAAGGACTGGCTCACTGGCAAGGGAGGTCCATAGAGTATTGAAAGCCTCTTGGCATTAGCTATTCCAATTAAAATCTACTCCCGCCTTTAATAAGTGAAACAAAGGTTTGCCAATGGATGCAAAGTGTGGTATGAACCGGCAGTAGTAGCCAACCATACCCAGAAAAACCTGGACATCCCTTTTGCTGTCAGGGTGTTTCATGCAGCTGATGGCCTCTATCTTTGCAGGTTGAGGACGTAGACCTGTATTGTCTATGACAAAGCCAAGATATTCTAGATGATTTTTGAAGAACTGACATTTACAGGGCTTAATCTTCAGATTAGCAGACAAGAGCTGTTGAAAAACCTCTAAGTGTTGGAGGTGCTCTGAAAAGGTATGGGAGAAGACGTTGATGTCGTCAAGATATACCAGGGCACAGGAAAGCTTGAGGTCACCAAGTATGGTATCCATAGCACGCTGAAATGTAGTGGGGGCGTTGCATAGCCCTTGTGGCATCCTGGTGGGCTGGAATAGCCCAGAGCTGGTGATGATGGCGCACTTCTCCTGCTCTTTGGGGGGGAGGTCAATTTGCCAGTAGCCTGATATCAGATCCATGGCCAAGAAGTATTTGGCCCCACCTAGTTTGTCTAGTGTGTCATCTATCCGGGGTAGTGGGTAAGAATCTTTCTTGGTGATCTTGTTTAATTGTCTATAGTCTATGACTACTCGGTTTGAGCCATCCTTCTTCTTGACAATGAGGACAGGCAAGGCCCAGGGGCTCTTGGAGGGAATCAGCATGCCACGCTCAATCAATAGCCAAATCTCCTCTGTCACTGTCTCTTCAGCAACCTTAGACCTCCTGATAGGTCTAAGACAAATGGGCTGTTCTCCTTCTGTGTTGATGTGATGCTGTACGTCCGTAGCACAACCAAGGTCAAAGTCATCTTTGGCAAATGCCTCTTGATACTTTTCAAAGAGGGCGGTGGCCTTTTCCTGTTCTTCTGTAGTTAAGTTTGCCAAACTTTCCAGTGGGACTAGAGAGTGAACCCCAAGATCTCCTTCATTAGGTAACCCAAGTTTGCTTAGGGTTCCCAGTGGTCTTGTGCTGCTGTACTCAGAAGAAGATATTAGGTGTATGTAAGCCACTACTTGATTCTTCTTGATTTTGAGGTTCTCCTTCTGGAGGTTAGCCAGTAGTACGCATATCTCTTGGTGCCCAGGCAAGATTATGTCAGGGGCGGCTATTGGTTCCAGACAAGAGCGACCCCAGGGTTGGTGGATCTCATCTATCAGCCCGGGGGGTATGTCTAGCGTCAGCCCAGCTCCTACTACCTGTTGGCAGCCAGAGGACAGAGTTAGGCTTGAGGTGGAGCAGAGGGTATCCCCTTGTATTCCTTAATCTGAATGGGGAGTTTCCTTCTTGCTTGTCCACTTAATGTATAACCAACAGGTACCACCCCGTTCTTATAGGCAAGGTTGATGTACTTGGTGGGTGGGCCACGTACTTGTGCCGGGTCTCGGCAATAATATAAGGGAATAGTTTGTCCAAGCAACGACAGTGTATCTTTCTTTAAGTCCAGGTGCACCCCATATTTCGTCAGGAAAGCTGTACCAATGAGGAAGTCATACCTCTGGTTGGGAAGGACAACAGCAGGGGCAGAGACTGCAATAGAACCAACCTCATGGGTAGAGCATTGTAGGTGCCTAACAAGGTGGTGACTTGCAGTCCTGCTGTACCATAGTCCTGCCAATGGTCAATGTCAGGTGCTATTCCCAATTGTTTTATGAGCTTGGTTAAAACAATATTGAAGGGGGCTCCAGAGTCTACTATAGCCTGTACCCAAATTTTATTAACACAGATGTCCACCTATGTATAATCAATATAAGGATCAAACGGTGCTTTAATGGAGAGAATGTCCTTATTGGCTTCACTGCCCAGGAGAGAACAGAGGCTGGAGTAGACTTCAGGAAAGTTGTCTACTAACGAGTCCAGAGGGAGGGCTAGTTGGACCCCTTGTAGTTTTGGTGTATCATTGGAGCATGGGGAGTGGCAGCTTTCAATTGAATTCTGAAGTTGGGCGGTGTATGGTTTTGATACTTCAGTAGTAGCTTCTGGTGATGGCTGCTTCTTTGCTTGGCCTATAGTGGTTACAGCAAAGACGTCATCAGAAACTATCATATGGAGGAGGTCTCCTCTGAAGTTTGATGTGGGGTCAAACAAGGCAGGGCCTGGTTCTTTAGGAATGAGGGAGCCAGGGGCGGAAGTAGAGCACTCCATCTCTACTCCACCCTGACTTTTCCCTTGTTGGGATTGCTGATATCCGCGGTTACCACATTAGTTGCTTTCTTAGGCGTGGTACACTGTGAGCGCCAATGAGTGGTGGGGCGTTACTGTCAGGGATCCAACCATGAATGGGCGGCACTTTGTCCCCAGGGAGGGGATGGGACGCTGGGCCAGCAGGCAGAGCCCACCACACAATTGGAGCTAACTTAAGGAGGTACAAGAAGGATTTCCCTACCCAGGACCAAGGACCAGCAGGCGGCACTACTGCATCCACCACCCCCATGAGGATGATATATGCAATGCCAAGTAGCTTGCTGGAAGGATTGGGCGGAAGGTTGGGAGGGGGCATAGGCATGGGCTTTGGAGTGACGGGTGGCTCCATGTCCAATTGTAGGTTGGCTGGCGGGTAGCGTCTTGTGCTTCCTAAGATGGCAGACGCGGTACTGGCAGGCAAACTAGGGTGGTGATTAAACTGGCAAATTACAAGGACAAAATATGGCAGTATTTGGGAGACCCAATGTCTCATAACCTTTATTAAAGAATGGCAATGATGTCTGGAGTAGAGTCCATGGGTTCATATAGAACCCCACTGCCAGAACTCTCATCAGCCAGAGGGATTTTTTCCCAGCGTTGGGGGTTCACGGGACAGGAGGGCGGCGGAACTCTGTTGGAGGCACTGGCTACGGAATGATCCTCATTGGCTGATTCCTGGGGGCAAAGGGTCGCTTCCTTCTGTTCTGGAATAGCATCTTTGGGGGTGGTCTTCTGGTCCATGGAGGTCCTAGGGTCAGGTCTCTGATTGGCTGTGGGGAAGGTCTTCAAAACTATTAGGCTGGCAGCTGGCGACTTGTTGTCCTTGTTTGGCAGCTTTGTTGGGTCTAATTTAGACATCAGGGGGGGCACTATTTGACAGGGCTCCATTTGGCACAGGCAGGTTGGCGTCTGCTCATATATTCTGTCAAAGGTCAGACGGATGGACATCTGTTGGTCTAATCCGACATGGGTCGGATGGGTTGACGTCTGTTTGTCTGATCCGTCAGAGATTGGGCGGGCTGGCATCCATTTGACTAGTCCCTCATGGTTTGGGCGGGTTGGCATCTCCTTGTCTAAGCTGCCATAGGTTGGGCGGGTGGGCGTCTGCTTGTCTAGTTTATTAGGTGTCAGGAAAGCTGGCAAATTGTCATTCCTGACATCATCCCCTTCTTCCCCTGAAATCCCCTCCTCCTGGGTCTTCTTGGACAGGTATTGCTGGATGGCTTTCTCAGCATTAGTTAGATTTCTCAGTGGTTCCCAAGTGCTTTCTTCCAGGGGGTACCCTTTCCATTTTACGTAGTATTGTGGGGTTTGGCAGTGGGTTTTGCTACCGTGGATGTATTCCATATTATATTCTTCTGATCGGCCGGTCTGTATAGGGGGCGGGGCTGACTTGAGGAACTGGTGAGGGAGCAATATTCCATCTTTCTTTAACAGTAGGGATTGGTGGAAAACATTGTGGATTTTCCAGGAGGGGGGTAGGTCTAGTTTGAAGGCCACTTCTCCAACCAGTTTGGTTATCTTATATGGGCCACTTCTTCTGTGGGCCAGTTTGCGGCACGGGACATGGAGGGGAACATTGCGGGAGTCTAGGTAGACCTCATCTCCAACTTGCAACAACTGGCCTGGGATTTGTTTTTGGTCTGCAAATACTTTGTAGGTTTTCACAGCTTGGTTCAGGTTTGTTAAGCATATGGTCTGAGTTTCGTGTATCTGTTTGATCCAGGTGCGTCTGGCAGAGTTGGTTTTCTTTTCTCCAATCTTGGGATCCCAAGTGAGGTCAAATCCATAGTTGGCTCTGAACAGTGACACTCCCGTGGAGGCGTGGTCTTTACTGTTATAGGCAAACTGGGCCATAGGCAGCATTTTTGACCAATTGTCTTGGTCTGCATTGGCATAGCATCATAGGTACTGCTCCAGTATCTGGTTGACTCATTTGGTTTGGCCATCTGTCTGTGGGTGATAAGATGTAGACGTGCAGCATTTAATCCCTAGGTCCTTCATCACTTGTAACCAGTAGTGAGATGTGAACTGGGGTCCCCTGTCTGTGATGATTTCTGCTGGGGTACCATGTTGGGTGAGTATCTTGTCGTGGAAGTGCTGGGCGGTCTCTGTGGCAGTACAGTGGGTAGTAGTGGGTATGAAGTAGGACATCTTTGTGAATCTATCTACCATTACTAGGATTGCATTAAAAGGGCCGGACTGGTGTAGTTCTACTATTAATCCATAGAGACCAATATCCACGGCCTGGCGGGGATGTCTAGCAGTCTCAGCAAACCTTCAGGTTTGTTCCAGCGTGTCTTTGTCCTTCCACAGGTCTCACATCCTTTCAGATACATGGCTACGTCTTGGTCTATCTTAGGCCAGGTGAAGTTCCGCTTTATACTTTGCAGAGTCTTGAGTTGTCCTGGGTGTCCAGCCATCTCTGAGTCATGGTAGTCTCTGAGGACATCAGTCTGGGTGCTTCCTTCTGGTACATAAATTCTGTTATGGAGCATCAGTGTGGTGCCTTTTAGCGAGTACTCTTTCTTGTAGTGTGCGCATTCTAGGGATTTGGAGAGGTCATTGATCATTGACTTGGAGAACTCGTCTTTGGTTTGTGATTCCAACACATCAGTCTTGCTGGCTCATATCTTCAGGTAGTTCAGGTGGATGCCCAGGCTGGCAGGGTCAAGGAGGACATGTGTGTTATGGTCACTAGTCTTGGCATTGGTTGGTGCCAGGTCAGCTCTTCTACTCAAGGCTTCTGGGACTATGTTGACCTTCCCAGGTTTGTAGTCAATAGTCAGGGTGTAGTCGGCTAGTTCCAGGGCCCATCTGGCTTGTCTCTGGTTCAGCTGTTGGGGTTTGAAGAAGTAAACTAAATTCTTGTGATCAGTTAGGACTTTGACAGGTAATTCAGCGCCACATAGGTATCTTCTCCAGTGTTACAGTGTCTTCATGATTGCCAGCATCTCTTTGTTGTATATGGGGTAGTTTGCTTCAGCTGGTAACAATTTCTTTGAATAATATGCTACAGGATGTAGAATACCATCCCCTCCTTTCTGAAGAAGGACTCCCCCCACCGCAAAGTCTGAGGCATCTGTCTCAAGGACAAAAGGTTTGGAGGGGTCAGGCATGGCAAGGACAGGGGCTGATGTAAAGGCATCCTTCAGGGATTCAAAGATGGTCGTGCACTTGGGGGACCAGGCAAAGGGCACCTTATCAGAGCAGAGGTGGGTGAGAGGCATGGTTATCAGAGAAATTTTTTGGATGAAATCTCTGCAGTAGTTTGCCAGACCCAGGAAACTTCTGACGTCCTTCCTGTTCTTGGGCAGTGGCCAACTAGTGACTGCGTCAACTTTGTCTTGTGCCATGGCAAATCCCCCTGTTTTGACCACATATCCCAGGAATTCCACTTTGGGCTGGAAGAATTCACACTTTTTGAGTTTGGCGTGGAGGTTGGCTTGGGATAGTCTTCTTAGGATGAGGTCTAAGTGTTGTAGGTGTTCTTTGTGAGATTTGCTGTATATCAAGATGTAGTCAAGGTAGGCAACACAGAACTGGTCAATGTATTCTCCTAGTACTGTATTGATCATCCTCTGGAACGTGCTGGGGGCATTGTATAGCCCAAACAGCATCACCAGGTACTTGTAAAGCCCATATCTGGTTTTAAAAGTGGTCTTGTATTTGTCTCCCTCCTTCACGCAAATCTGGTTGAAGGCGTCTCAGAGATCAATCTTTGAGTAGACCTGTGCCCCGGTGAGTACATCACACAAGTTGTCAGCATTGGGAATGGGATATCTGTTTTTCACTGTGATGTTGTTAAGCTTCTGGTAGTTTACACAGGGGCGCATTCCTCCATCTTTCTTCCCCACAAACAGCATGGGTGACAAGCAGGGGGCCTTGGATACTCTGATGAATCCCTTTGAAGTCATATCCTCAAGGTAGGTTTTGAGGGCTATTTTTTTGTGGTGGTTGCAGCTGTAGACGGGTCCATGACTAGGCTGGGTGTTGGGTAGGAGGTCAATAGTGTGGTTGTAGATTGAATGTTTGGGCAGGATTGTGGCTGCATCTTTGCTGAACACGTGTTCCCATTTCTCCAGGGGTGTTGGCAGGCTTCCCTTGCTGGGTTCTAATCTGAGGGTCAGAAGTTTGTTCTCAGGTTCTCCTTCAGGATGTAGGCAAAATGGTACCGTGTCATGGCTTTCCTTGTTCCCTACAGTGACTTTCTGGTCACGGTAGTTGAGGATTAAGCCATGTCTGTCAGACCAGGCGTCCCCTAGGATTAAGGGGTGGGGAAGGCCTTTCAGCAGTACCAGGGAGGAGGGGTATACATTACTGCCCAATTCCAAGGGAAGCTCCTGTTTGCATTTGTATCCAATGTCCTTAGTGCTGTTTCCCATAATAACTTGCAGCTGGTTTGGAGAAGCTGTTAGTCCTAATTCTTGTGCCAGGTCGGTGTCAATGAAGCTCCGGTCAGCTCCTGTGTCAATGAAGGCTTCTAAGTTCTGGGTGGTGCCATTGATTTGGACAGTTATTATGATAAACTTGTAAGACTGAGCAGGGGTGTTTAATTGGGCAAGGGAAACAGGGGTGTTCTGCTTCTTGGGGCGGGCCCTGGTCAGGTGCCCTGCTTCATGACAGTGGAAGCATAGTCCTTCGCGGTAGTGAATTTGGAGCTCTTCTGGGTTCATACCAGCTCTACTTGGTGTGGGGGCACAATTGGGTCAGAACAGCGCTGGTCCGGCACTAACTTGATTCATGCTGAGGCCTTGGCACAATGGGATCAATTCATCTAGACCAAGTGAGGGCGGGTGATGTTTGAGCAAGTCCTTCATGGCTAGGTTAACTCCCTTGCAGAAGATGATGGCGGCTAGTTTGTCTTCAAGCTGAGTGTGGGTCTTTAGTTTGAGGAAATCATTGATGTAGGCTTGGATGGGGCACGCTCCTTGTCGGATCTCAAGAAAGGAGTTCAAGGTGTAGTATCTGGTGCTGTGGTCTTCTCCAGTGGCCATTAGCTCAGCTTCAAACTTAGTGTAATCCAGGCAAAATTCTACATCTTTGGACGTGGCCTCTCCAAACCAGTTGAAGGCATCTCCAGAGAGCATGGCGGCCACCCCTAGGACTTTTTCAGTGTCGCTGGTATAGGAGGGGGTGTTGGCTTGGAAGTGGAGGCAAAGGACTGGCATGGCGCGTCTGGCCTCTTCAAGGGTGAGCTTCCCCATCTGGGGCATCTCTACCTTGGTGACGGACTGGTTGACTATAACATTCTGTACTTGTGAAGAAGGGGCCTTGGTGGTTTTGGTATGGGTTTTGTGGTCTTTGGGGTCTATTTGGTTCTTTCTCTTCCATACAGAGAAGAGCAGGTTCTTGGTCATCTTAAGGGTGTAATAAGTGATTATCATAATCAAAAACATACAAGATGCCCCAAGAATAATCAACATCTTGGGGCTCAGATTACCAGGGTTTAAGTAGATTGCCATAATGTCAGGGATCCAACCATGAACGGGCAGCACTTTGTCCCCAGGGAGGGGATGGGCTGGCGGGCAGAGCCCACCACACAATTGGAGCTAACTTAAGGAGGTAAAAGAAGGATTTCCCTACCCAGGACCAAGGACCAGCAGGCGGCACTACTGCGTCCACCACCCCCGTGAGGGTGATATACACAATACCAAGTAGCTTTCTGGAAGGATTGGGTGGAAGGTCGGGAGGGGGAATAGGCATGGGCTTTGGAGTGACGGGTGGCTCCAT
>CAKOGF010000292.1:0-12243 GCA_933228935.1 Pemphredon lugubris
GACTATCGACTCGACTATCGACTCGACTATCGACTCGACTATCGACTCGACTATCGACTCGACTATCGACTATCGACTCGACTATCGACTATCGACTATCGACTATCGACTATCGACTATCGACTATCGACTATCGACTATCGACTATCGACTATCGACTATCGACTATCGACTATCGACTATCGACTATCGACTATCGACTATCGACTATCGACTATCGACTATCGACTATCGACTATCGACTATCGACTATCGACTATCGACTATCGACTATCGACTATCGACTATCGACTATCGACTATCGACTATCGACTATCGACTATCGACTATCGACTATCGACTATCGACTATCGACTATCGACTATCGACTATCGACTATCGACTATCGACTATCGACTATCGACTATCGACTATCGACTATCGACTATCGACTATCGACTATCGACTATCGACTATCGACTATCGACTATCGACTATCGACTATCGACTATCGACTATCGACTATCGACTATCGACTATCGACTATCGACTATCGACTATCGACTATCGACTATCGACTATCGACTATCGACTATCGACTATCGACTATCGACTATCGACTATCGACTATCGACTATCGACTATCGTCTATCGACTATCGACTATCGACTATCGACTATCGACTATCGACTATCGACTATCGACTATCGACTATCGACTATCGACTATCGACTATCGACTATCGACTATCGACTATCGACTATCGACTACCGACTATCGACTATCGACTATCGACTCGACTATCGACTCGACTCGACTATCGACTCGACTCGACTATCGACTCGACTATCGACTCGACTCGACTATCGACTCGACTCGACTATCGACACGACTCGACTATAGACTCGACTATCGACTCGACTATCGACTCGACTCGACTATCGACTCGACTCGACTATCGACTCGACTCGACTCGACTATCGACTCGACTATCGACTCGACTATCGACTCGACTCGACTATAGACTCGACTATCGACTCGACTATCGACTCGACTCGACTATCGACTCGACTCGACTCGACTATCGACTCGACTATCGACTCGACTATCGACTCGACTATCGACTCGACTATCGACTCGACTATCGACTCGACTATCGACTCGACTATCGACTCGACTATCGACTCGACTATCGACTCGACTATCGACTCGACTCGACTATCGACTCGACTATCGACTCGACTCGACTATCGACTCGACTATCGACTCGACTCGACTATCGACTCGACTATCGACTCGACTCGACTATCGACTCGACTCGACTATCGACTCGACTATCGACTCGACTATCGACTCGACTCGACTATCGACTCGACTATCGACTCGACTCGACTATCGACTCGACTATCGACTCGACTCGACTATCGACTCGACTCGACTATCGACTCGACTATCGACTCGACTCGACTATCGACTCGACTCGACTATCGACTCGACTCGACTATAGACTCGACTATCGACTCGACTATCGACTCGACTCGACTATCGACTCGACTCGACTCGACTATCGACTCGACTATCGACTCGACTATCGACTCGACTCGACTATAGACTCGACTATCGACTCGACTATCGACTCGACTCGACTATCGACTCGACTCGACTCGACTATCGACTCGACTATCGACTCGACTATCGACTCGACTATCGACTCGACTATCGACTCGACTATCGACTCGACTATCGACTCGACTATCGACTCGACTATCGACTCGACTATCGACTCGACTATCGACTCGACTATCGACTCGACTATCGACTCGACTATCGACTCGACTATCGACTCGACTATCGACTCGACTATCGACTCGACTATCGACTCGACTATCGACTCGACTATCGACTCGACTATCGACTCGACTATCGACTCGACTATCGATTCGACTATCGACTATCGACTCGACTATCGACTCGACTATCGACTATCCACTATCGACTATCGACTATCGACTATCGACTATCGACTATCGACTATCGACTATCGACTATCGACTATCGACTATCGACTATCGACTATCGACTATCGACTATCGACTATCGACTATCGACTATCGACTATCGACTATCGACTATCGACTATCGACTATCGACTATCGACTATCGACTATCGACTATCGACTATCGACTATCGACTATCGACTATCGACTATCGACTATCGACTATCGACTATCGACTATCGACTATCGACTATCGACTATCGACTATCGACTATCGACTATCGACTATCGACTATCGACTATCGACTATCGACTATCGACTATCGACTATCGACTATCGACTATCGACTATCGACTATCGACTATCGACTATCGACTATCGACTATCGACTATCGACTATCGACTATCGACTATCGACTATCGACTATCGACTATCGACTATCGACTCGACTATCGACTCGACTATCGACTCGACTATCGACTCGACTATCGACTCGACAATCGACTCGACTATCGATTCGACTATCGACTATCGACTCGACTATCGACTCGACTATCGACTCGACTATCGACTCGACTCGACTATCGACTCGACTCGACTATCGACTCGACTATCGACTCGACTCGACTATCGACTCGACTATCGACTCGACTCGACTATCGACTCGACTATCGACTCGACTCGACTATCGACTCGACTATCGACTCGACTCGACTATCGACTCGACTATCGACTCGACTATCGACTCGACTCGACTATCGACTCGACTCGACTATCGACTCGACTATCGACTCGACTATCGATTCGACTATCGACTATCGACTCGACTATCGACTCGACTATCGACTATCCACTATCGACTATCGACTATCGACTATCGACTATCGACTATCGACTATCGACTATCGACTATCGACTATCGACTATCGACTATCGACTATCGACTATCGACTATCGACTATCGACTATCGACTCGACTATCGACTCGACTCGACTATCGACTCGACTCGACTATCGACTCGACTATCGACTCGACTATCGACTCGACTATCGACTCGACTATCGACTCGACTATCGACTCGACTATCGACTCGACTATCGACTCGACTATCGACTCGACTATCGACTCGACTATCGACTCGACTATCGACTCGACTATCGACTATCGACTATCGACTATCGACTATCGACTATCGACTATCGACTATCGACTATCGACTATCGACTATCGACTATCGACTATCGACTATCGACTATCGACTATCGACTATCGACTATCGACTATCGACTATCGACTATCGACTATCGACTATCGACTATCGACTATCGACTATCGACTATCGACTATCGACTATCGACTATCGACTATCGACTATCGACTATCGACTATCGACTATCGACTATCGACTATCGACTATCGACTATCGACTATCGACTATCGACTATCGACTATCGACTATCGACTATCGACTATCGACTATCGACTATCGACTATCGACTATCGACTATCGACTATCGACTATCGACTATCGACTATCGACTATCGACTATCGACTATCGACTATCGACTATCGACTATCGACTATCGACTATCGACTATCGACTATCGACTATCGACTATCGACTATCGACTATCGACTATCGACTATCGACTATCGACTATCGACTATCGACTATCGACTATCGTCTATCGACTATCGACTATCGACTATCGACTATCGACTATCGACTATCGACTATCGACTATCGACTATCGACTATCGACTATCGACTATCGACTATCGACTATCGACTATCGACTATCGACTATCGACTACCGACTATCGACTATCGACTATCGACTATCGACTCGACTATCGACTCGACTCGACTATCGACTCGACTCGACTATCGACTCGACTCGACTATCGACTCGACTCGACTATCGACTCGACTCGACTATCGACTCGACTCGACTATCGACTCGACTCGACTATCGACTCGACTCGACTATCGACTCGACTCGACTATCGACTCGACTCGACTATCGACTCGACTCGACTATCGACTCGACTCGACTATAGACTCGACTATCGACTCGACTATCGACTCGACTCGACTATCGACTCGACTATCGACTCGACTCGACTATCGACTCGACTCGACTATAGACTCGACTATCGACTCGACTCGACTATCGACTCGACTCGACTCGACTATCGACTCGACTATCGACTCGACTATCGACTCGACTATCGACTCGACTCGACTATCGACTCGACTATCGACTCGACTCGACTATCGACTCGACTATCGACTCGACTCGACTATCGACTCGACTCGACTATCGACTCGACTATCGACTCGACTCGACTATCGACTCGACTCGACTATCGACTCGACTCGACTATAGACTCGACTATCGACTCGACTATCGACTCGACTCGACTATCGACTCGACTCGACTCGACTATCGACTCGACTATCGACTCGACTATCGACTCGACTCGACTATAGACTCGACTATCGACTCGACTATCGACTCGACTCGACTATCGACTCGACTCGACTCGACTATCGACTCGACTATCGACTCGACTATCGACTCGACTATCGACTCGACTATCGACTCGACTATCGACTCGACTATCGACTCGACTATCGACTCGACTATCGACTCGACTATCGACTCGACTATCGACTCGACTATCGACTCGACTATCGACTCGACTATCGACTCGACTATCGACTCGACTATCGACTCGACTATCGACTCGACTATCGACTCGACTATCGACTCGACTATCGACTCGACTATCGACTCGACTATCGACTCGACTATCGATTCGACTATCGACTATCGACTCGACTATCGACTCGACTATCGACTATCCACTATCGACTATCGACTATCGACTATCGACTATCGACTATCGACTATCGACTATCGACTATCGACTATCGACTATCGACTATCGACTATCGACTATCGACTATCGACTATCGACTATCGACTATCGACTATCGACTATCGACTATCGACTATCGACTATCGACTATCGACTATCGACTATCGACTATCGACTATCGACTATCGACTATCGACTATCGACTATCGACTATCGACTATCGACTATCGACTATCGACTATCGACTATCGACTATCGACTATCGACTATCGACTATCGACTATCGACTATCGACTATCGACTATCGACTATCGACTATCGACTATCGACTATCGACTATCGACTATCGACTATCGACTATCGACTATCGACTATCGACTATCGACTATCGACTATCGACTATCGACTATCGACTATCGACTATCGACTATCGACTATCGACTATCGACTATCGACTATCGACTCGACTATCGACTCGACTATCGACTCGACTATCGACTCGACTATCGACTCGACTATCGACTCGACTATCGATTCGACTATCGACTATCGACTCGACTATCGACTCGACTATCGACTCGACTATCGACTCGACTCGACTATCGACTCGACTCGACTATCGACTCGACTATCGACTCGACTCGACTATCGACTCGACTATCGACTCGACTCGACTATCGACTCGACTATCGACTCGACTCGACTATCGACTCGACTATCGACTCGACTCGACTATCGACTCGACTATCGACTCGACTATCGACTCGACTCGACTATCGACTCGACTCGACTATCGACTCGACTATCGACTCGACTATCGATTCGACTATCGACTATCGACTCGACTATCGACTCGACTATCGACTATCCACTATCGACTATCGACTATCGACTATCGACTATCGACTATCGACTATCGACTATCGACTATCGACTATCGACTATCGACTATCGACTATCGACTATCGACTATCGACTATCGACTATCGACTATCGACTCGACTATCGACTCGACTCGACTATCGACTCGACTCGACTATCGACTCGACTATCGACTCGACTATCGACTCGACTATCGACTCGACTATCGACTCGACTATCGACTCGACTATCGACTCGACTATCGACTCGACTATCGACTCGACTATCGACTCGACTATCGACTCGACTATCGACTCGACTATCGACTATCGACTATCGACTATCGACTATCGACTATCGACTATCGACTATCGACTATCGACTATCGACTATCGACTATCGACTATCGACTATCGACTATCGACTATCGACTATCGACTATCGACTATCGACTATCGACTATCGACTATCGACTATCGACTATCGACTATCGACTATCGACTATCGACTATCGACTATCGACTATCGACTATCGACTATCGACTATCGACTATCGACTATCGACTATCGACTATCGACTATCGACTATCGACTATCGACTATCGACTATCGACTATCGACTATCGACTATCGACTATCGACTATCGACTATCGACTATCGACTATCGACTATCGACTATCGACTATCGACTATCGACTATCGACTATCGACTATCGACTATCGACTATCGACTATCGACTATCGACTATCGACTATCGACTATCGACTATCGACTATCGACTATCGACTATCGACTATCGACTATCGACTATCGACTATCGACTATCGACTATCGACTATCGTCTATCGACTATCGACTATCGACTATCGACTATCGACTATCGACTATCGACTATCGACTATCGACTATCGACTATCGACTATCGACTATCGACTATCGACTATCGACTATCGACTATCGACTATCGACTACCGACTATCGACTATCGACTATCGACTATCGACTCGACTATCGACTCGACTCGACTATCGACTCGACTCGACTATCGACTCGACTCGACTATCGACTCGACTCGACTATCGACTCGACTCGACTATCGACTCGACTCGACTATCGACTCGACTCGACTATCGACTCGACTCGACTATCGACTCGACTCGACTATCGACTCGACTCGACTATCGACTCGACTCGACTATCGACTCGACTCGACTATAGACTCGACTATCGACTCGACTATCGACTCGACTCGACTATCGACTCGACTATCGACTCGACTCGACTATCGACTCGACTCGACTATAGACTCGACTATCGACTCGACTCGACTATCGACTCGACTCGACTCGACTATCGACTCGACTATCGACTCGACTATCGACTCGACTATCGACTCGACTATCGACTCGACTATCGACTCGACTATCGACTCGACTATCGACTCGACTATCGACTCGACTATCGACTCGACTATCGACTCGACTATCGATTCGACTATCGACTATCGACTCGACTATCGACTCGACTATCGACTCGACTATCGACTCGACTATCGACTCGACTCGACTATCGACTCGACTATCGACTCGACTCGACTATCGACTCGACTATCGACTCCACTCGACTATCGACTCGACTCGACTATCGACTCGACTATCGACTCGACTCGACTATCGACTCGACTATCGACTCGACTATCGACTCGACTCGACTATCGACTCGACTATCGACTCGACTCGACTCGACTATCGACTCGACTATCGACTCGACTCGACTATCGACTCGACTATCGACTCGACTCGACTATCGACTCGACTCGACTATCGACTCGACTATCGACTCGACTATCGACTCGACTATCGACTCAACTATCGACTCGACTATCGACTCGACTATCGATTCGACTATCGACTATCGACTCGACTATCGACTCGACTATCGACTCGACTATCGACTCGACTCGACTATCGACTCGACTATCGACTCGACTCGACTATCGACTCGACTCGACTATCGACTCGACTCGACTATCGACTCGACTCGACTATAGACTCGACTATCGACTCGACTATCGACTCGACTCGACTATCGACTCGACTCGACTCGACTATCGACTCGACTATCGACTCGACTATCGACTCGACTATCGACTCGACTATCGACTCGACTATCGACTCGACTATCGACTCGACTATCGACTCGACTATCGACTCGACTATCGACTCGACTATCGATTCGACTATCGACTATCGACTCGACTATCGACTCGACTATCGACTCGACTATCGACTCGACTATCGACTCGACTATCGATTCGACTATCGACTATCGACTCGACTATCGACTCGACTATCGATTCGACTATCGACTATCCACTCGACTATCGACTCGACTATCGACTCGACTATCGACTCGACTATCGACTCGACTCGACTATCGACTCGACTCGACTATCGACTATCGACTCGACTCGACTATCGACTCGACTATCGACTCGACTCGACTATCGACTCGACTATCGACTCGACTCGACTATCGACTCGACTATCGACTCGACTATCGACTCGACTCGACTATCGACTCGACTCGACTATCGACTCGACTCGACTATCGACTCGACTATCGACTCTACTCGACTATCGACTCGACTCGACTATCGACTCGACTATCGACTCGACTCGACTATCGACTCGACTATCGACTCGACTATCGACTCGACTATCGACTCGACTATCGACTCGACTATCGACTCGACTATCGACTCGACTATCGACTCGACTATCGACTCGACTATCGACTCGACTATCGACTCGACTATCGACTCGACTATCGACTCGACTATCGACTCGACTATCGACTCGACTATCGACTCGACTATCGATTCGACTATCGACTATCGACTCGACTATCGACTCGACTATCGACTATCCACTATCGACTACCGACTATCGACTATCGACTATCGACTATCGACTATCGACTATCGACTATCGACTATCGACTATCGACTATCGACTATCGACTATCGACTATCGACTATCGACTATCGACTATCGACTATCGACTATCGACTATCGACTATCGACTATCGACTATCGACTATCGACTATCGACTATCGACTATCGACTATCGACTATCGACTATCGACTATCGACTATCGACTATCGACTATCGACTATCGACTATCGACTATCGACTATCGACTATCGACTATCGACTATCGACTATCGACTATCGACTATCGACTATCGACTATCGACTATCGACTATCGACTATCGACTATCGACTATCGACTATCGACTATCGACTATCGACTATCGACTATCGACTATCGACTATCGACTATCGACTATCGACTATCGACTATCGACTATCGACTATCGACTATCGACTATCGACTATCGACTATCGACTATCGACTATCGACTATCGTCTATCGACTATCGACTATCGACTATCGACTATCGACTATCGACTATCGACTATCGACTATCGACTATCGACTATCGACTATCGACTATCGACTATCGACTATCGACTATCGACTATCGACTATCGACTATCGACTACCGACTATCGACTATCGACTATCGACTCGACTATCGACTCGACTCGACTATCGACTCGACTCGACTATCGACTCGACTATCGACTCGACTCGACTATCGACTCGACTCGACTATCGACTCGACTCGACTATAGACTCGACTATCGACTCGACTATCGACTCGACTCGACTATCGACTCGACTCGACTCGACTATCGACTCGACTATCGACTCGACTATCGACTCGACTCGACTATAGACTCGACTATCGACTCGACTATCGACTCGACTCGACTATCGACTCGACTCGACTCGACTATCGACTCGACTATCGACTCGACTATCGACTCGACTATCGACTCGACTATCGACTCGACTATCGACTCGACTATCGACTCGACTATCGACTCGACTATCGACTCGACTATCGACTCTACTATCTACTCGACTATCGACTCGACTATCGACTCGACTATCGACTCGACTATCGACTATCGACTCGACTATCGACTATCGACTATCGACTATCGACTATCGACTATCGACTATCGACTATCGACTATCGACTATCGACTATCGACTATCGACTATCGACTATCGACTATCGACTATCGACTATCGACTATCGACTATCGACTATCGACTATCGACTATCGACTATCGACTATCGACTATCGACTATCGACTATCGACTATCGACTATCGACTATCGACTATCGACTATCGACTATCGACTATCGACTATCGACTATCGACTATCGACTATCGACTATCGACTATCGACTATCGACTATCGACTATCGACTATCGACTATCGACTATCGACTATCGACTATCGACTATCGACTATCGACTATCGACTATCGACTATCGACTATCGACTATCGACTATCGACTATCGACTATCGACTATCGACTATCGACTATCGACTATCGACTATCGACTATCGACTATCGACTATCGACTATCGACTATCGACTATCGACTATCGACTATCGACTATCGACTATCGACTATCGACTATCGACTATCGTCTATCGACTATCGACTATCGACTATCGACTATCGACTATCGACTATCGACTATCGACTATCGACTATCGACTATCGACTATCGACTATCGACTATCGACTATCGACTATCGACTATCGACTACCGACTATCGACTATCGACTATCGACTCGACTATCGACTCGACTCGACTATCGACTCGACTCGACTATCGACTCGACTATCGACTCGACTCGACTATCGACTCGACTCGACTATCGACTCGACTCGACTATAGACTCGACTATCGACTCGACTATCGACTCGACTCGACTATCGACTCGACTCGACTATCGACTCGACTCGACTCGACTATCGACTCGACTATCGACTCGACTATCGACTCGACTCGACTATAGACTCGACTATCGACTCGACTATCGACTCGACTCGACTATCGACTCGACTCGACTCGACTATCGACTCGACTATCGACTCGACTATCGACTCGACTATCGACTCGACTATCGACTCGACTATCGACTCGACTATCGACTCGACTATCGACTCGACTATCGACTCGACTATCGACTCGACTATCGACTCGACTCGACTATCGACTCGACTATCGACTCGACTCGACTATCGACTCGACTATCGACTCGACTCGACTATCGACTCGACTATCGACTCGACTCGACTATCGACTCGACTCGACTATCGACTCGACTATCGACTCGACTATCGACTCGACTCGACTATCGACTCGACTATCGACTCGACTCGACTATCGACTCGACTATCGACTCGACTCGACTATCGACTCGACTCGACTATCGACTCGACTATCGACTCGACTCGACTATCGACTCGACTCGACTATCGACTCGACTCGACTATAGACTCGACTATCGACTCGACTATCGACTCGACTCGACTATCGACTCGACTCGACTCGACTATCGACTCGACTATCGACTCGACTATCGACTCGACTCGACTATAGACTCGACTATCGACTCGACTATCGACTCGACTCGACTATCGACTCGACTCGACTCGACTATCGACTCGACTATCGACTCGACTATCGACTCGACTATCGACTCGACTATCGACTCGACTATCGACTCGACTATCGACTCGACTATCGACTCGACTCGACTATCGACTCGACTATCGACTCGACTCGACTATCGACTCGACTATCGACTCGACTCGACTATCGACTCGACTATCGACTCGACTCGACTCGACTCGACTATCGACTCGACTCGACTATCGACTCGACTCGACTATCGACTCGACTATCGACTCGACTATCGACTCGACTATCGACTCGACTATCGACTCGACTCCACTATCGACTCGACTATCGACTCGACTCGACTATCGACTCGACTATCGACTCGACTCGACTATCGACTCGACTCGACTATCGACTCGACTATCGACTCGACTATCGACTCGACTCGACTATCGACTCGACTATCGACTCGACTATCGACTCGACTCGACTATCGACTCGACTCGACTATCGACTCGACTCGACTATCGACTCGACTCGACTATCGACTCGACTCGACTATCGACTCGACTATCGACTCGACTATCGACTCGACTCGACTATCGACTCGACTATCGACTCTACTCGACTATCGACTCGACTCGACTATCGACTCGACTATCGACTCGACTATCGACTCGACTATCGACTCGACTATCGACTCGACTATCGACTCGACTATCGACTCGACTATCGACTCGACTATCGACTCGACTATCGACTCGACTATCGACTCGACTATCGACTCGACTATCGACTCGACTATCGACTCGACTATCGACTCGACTATCGACTATCGACTATCGACTATCGACTATCGACTATCGACTATCGACTATCGACTATCGTCTATCGACTATCGACTATCGACTATCGACTATCGACTATCGACTATCGACTATCGAC
>CAKOGF010000293.1:0-12149 GCA_933228935.1 Pemphredon lugubris
TATAAAGATAGCCTCCTGCAGGGTACGCTGGAGGACATGGAGCCAATCCTGGAGTATTACCGGGCAGAGATACTCCAGCAGAAGCGTCCTCTCACCAAGGGATCATAGCTGAGAACTTCCTGGCGGAGTGTCTTGTTCTGGGTGCCTGCTTCCCCATTGAATATGAGTTGGGTTGGCTCAGTTCTCCTGAGATGGGGGTGACGTCTCCTTTCCTGACCTGGGACCACCTCCAGCCTGCTTGTTGCCAGATGTGGCTCCGGAATGTGGCAGTTATGTACCAGGTGATGGGGGTACATAACTTTGGGGACTATGAGGAAGTACCTGAGCAGCAACAGCCTGCCAAGTAGGGTGCTAATAAACACTGCTTCCTCGACTTATTTGTTTCCTCTTTTATTTTTATTTTCTTTGTTTTCTTTGTTGATTTTGGGCTGTTTACTTGGAATAACTTATTTGTTGGTGCTTGGCGTAGTTGCATTATTTTTTGAGTGTATTGGTGGCCAATTGTAGATGTTGTGATAGAGGGGACAAGAAAGATAGTAATTGTGTCTTTAATATTGAAGGGATTTAAAGGGGCAGAGGAACTTAGTGTGGACTCTGTTAGCTAGTTTTCCTGTATTCTCCTCCTTTATAGTATAACCCATCAGGGGAAGTCCTTTCAATGATCTCAAATGGTCTTTTCCAGAGTTCTGCTAACTTGTGGCTCAGCCAGCACCACAGGTGTCACAGAAGACAACCCTCTCCCCCCCACCTCAAAATTGAGCAGTGGGATACAAGAGGCCTCTGATTTACTATGTCGGAGAATCCCTCTCCTTAATGAGTTGTTGAATGCAGCTGCTTGGAGTTTGATGAGAACGTCAGCAAGCCTTTGTAGATAGGCAGGGTATGAAGTCAACCCTGGGTCCTTAGTAGCAGAAAACAAGACTGGAGGGATCCCTGGGTGACGCCCATACATCAGTTGGAAAGGGGACACCCCTGTGGCAGAGTGTTGGAAAATGTTGTACACAAAGGCAGCTAGTGGAGGAAGATGTCCCAAGGTGCAGAGTGGTTGGTGGCTAATTTGTGGAGGATTTGTGAAAGGGTACCATTCACTTGTTCTACCATCCCATTAGTTTCAGGATGGTAGGGGGTGGAAAGTACACCACAAATCCCCATAAGTTCATTGATCTTGGCAATTACATGCACTGTGAAGTTGGTGCCATTATCTGATAGCAGAAACTGGGGACACCCATGCCGGAGGATAATATCCTCCAAAACAAACCGTGCAGTGGATTTGGCATCTACCTTTTGGAGCGCCCATACCTTGACCCATTTGGTGAGATGATCAATAGCCGCAATAACATATTTGAACCCAGAACTGCTACGTGGCAGCGGGCCCACCACATCCATGGAGACAGTGTGCCAGGCAAAGTGTGGTTTCACCAGTTGGTAGGTTGTGGCTTTTGCCAAGGGCTTGTGCAATTGGCACTCTAGGCAACAGTCCAGAAACTCCTGTATATCAAAGTTCATGGCCTCCCAGAAATACAATTGGGAGACAAACTCCTTTGTTTTCTTGAAACCACCGTGGCCTACTGCCTTGTGTGCTGCAGCTAGGATGGAAGTACGGTCTGACGGTGGAGGGTAGACTTGCTGTTCACCCTGTATGACTTTATAAAGAGTACCTTTCTCCTCTATGGTATCTTTTCTCAGTCCCGTGAGGATAGCCTGTACTTCTTTGGGTTCATCTGTATAGTGCCCGCTAACCATCTTACAAAAGAGTTGATCAGCCAGTGGGCTCACAATGGCTATAGTTGGAAGGCGGGACAGACAGTCCGCATTCTGATGTTTGGCACCCGGGCAATGGAGAATCTCATAGTCCAGTGCTTGTAGTTTGAGGGCCCAGTGGGCTAATTGTCCTTCAGGATCACGTAGGTTCTTTAGCCAGGCCAGTGAGGCGTGGTCAGTGATAATGGTGAACTTAACCCCATGTAGATACACCCAGAATTGCTTACAGGCGTAGATTACTGCCAGACATTCCCATTCTGTTACGGTATAGTTTCTTTCATGGACGTTCAAGGTACGGCTGGCATACACAACCAGATGTTTGTGGCCTTGGTTGTCTGACTGGGAAAATACTGCTCCTATGGCTATCAGGGAAGCGTCAGTGTGTACTATAAATGGCTTGTCAAAGTCTGGATATTGAAGGACTGGCTCCCTGGCAAGGAAGGTCTGTAGAGTATCAGAAGCCTCTTGGCATTGGCTACTCCAATTGAACTCTACTCCCGCCTTTAATAAGTGAAATAAGGGTTCACCAGTGGATGCAAAGTGTGGTATGAACCAGCAGTAGTAGCCAACCATACCCAGAAAAACCTGGACATCTTGTTTGCTGTCAGGGTGTTTCATGCAGCTGATGGCCTCTATCTTTGCAGGTTGAGGGCGTAGACCCATATTGTCTATGACAAAGCCAAGATGTTCTAGCTGATCTTTGAATAACTGACATTTATGGGGCTTAATCTTCAGATTAGCAGACGAGAGCCATTGGAAAACCTCCTCTAAGTGTTGGAGGTGCTCCAAAAAGGTACAGGAGAAGACGTTGATGTTGTCAAGATATACCAGGACACAGGAAAGCTTGAGGTCACCAGGTATGGTATCCATAACACGCTGAAATGTAGCAGGGGCGTTGCATAGCCCTTGTGGCATCCTGGTGGGCTGGAATAGCCCAGAGCTGGTGATGATGGCACACTTCTCCTGCTCTTTAGGGGGAGGTCAATTTGCCAGTAGCCTGATACCAGATCCATGGCCGAGAAGTATTTGGCCCCAAGTTTGTCTAGTGCGTCATCTTTCCGAGGTAGTGGGTAAGAATCTTTCTTGGTGATCTTGTTTAATCATCTATAGTCTATGACTACTTGGTTTGATCCATCCTTCTTCTTGACAATGAGAACAGGCGAGGCCCAGGGACTCTTGGAGGGGATCAGCATGCCACATTCAATCAATAGCCAAATCTCCTCCATCACTGTCTCTTCAGCAACCTTAGACCTCCTGATAGGTCTAAGACAAATGGGCCGTTCTCCTTCTGTGTTGATGTGATGCTGTACGTCCATAGTGCAACCAAGGTCAAAGTCATCTTTGGCAAATACCTCTCAATACTTTTCAAAGAGGGCGGTGGCCTTTTCCTGTTCCTCTGTAGTTAAATTTGCCAAACTCTCCAGCGGGACCAGAGAGTGAACTCCAAGATCTTTTTTAGGTAACCCAAGTTTGCTTAAGGTTCCCAGTGGTTTTGTGCTGCTGTACTTGGAAGAAGGGAGTAGATGTATATAAGCCACTATTTGATTCTTTTTTGATTTTGATGTTCTCCTTCTGGAGGTTAGCTGGTAATACACATATTTCTTGGTGCCCAGGCAAGATTATGCCAGGGGCAGCTATTGGTTCCAGACAAGAGTGACCCCAGAGTTGATGGATCTCACCTATCAGCCCGGGGGGTATGTCTAGAGTCAGCCCTCTCCTACTACCTGTTGGCAGCCGGAGGACAGAGTTAGGATGGAGGTGGAGCAGAGAGGTATCCCCTTGTATTCCTTAATCTGACTGGGAATTTTACTTCTTGCTTGTCCACTTAATGTATAACCAACAGGTACCACCCCGTCCTTATAGGCAAGGTTGATGTACTTGGTGGGTGGGCCCCATACTTGTGTGGGGTCTCGGCAGTAATATAGGGGGATAGTTTGACCAAGCAACGTCAGTGTATCTTCCTGTAAGTCCAGGCGCACCCCATATTTCTTCAGGAAAGCCGTACCAATGAGGAAGTCATACCTCTGGTTGGGAAGGATGACAGCAGGGGCAGAGACCGCAATAGAGCCAAACCTCATGGGTAGAGCACTGTAGGCGCCTAACGAGGTGGTGACTTGCAGTCCTGCTGTACCATAGTCCTGCCAATGGTTGATGTCAGGCACTATCCCCAAACGTTTTATGAGTTTGGTTGAAACAATATTGAAGGGGGCTCCAGAGTCTACTATAGCCTGTACCCAAATTTTATTAACACATATGTCTGCATATGTACAATCAATATAAGGATCAAACAGTGCTCTAATAGAAAGAATGTCCCTATCAGCTTCACTGCCCAGGAGAGAACAGAGGCTGGAGCAGACTTTGGGAAAGCTGTCTACTAATGAGTCCAGAGGGAGGGCTAACTGGACCCCTTGTAGTTTTGGCGTATCACTGGAGCATGGGGAGTGGCAGCTTTCAATCAAATTTTGAAGTTGGGCGGCGTATGGTTTTGATACTTCAGTAGTAGCTTCTGGCAACAGCTGCTTCTTTGCTTGGCCTCTAGTGGTTACAGCAAAGATGTCGTCAGAAACTATCATATGGAGGGGGTCTCCTCTGAAGTTTGATGCCAGGTCAAACAAGGCAGGGCCTGGTTTTGCAGGAATGAGGGGACCAGGGGTGGAAGTAGAGAATTCTATCTCTACTCCACCCTGACTTTTCCCTTGTTGGGATTGCCAATTTCCGCAGTTACCATGTGAGTTGCTTTCTTAGGCGCGGTACACTGTGAGTGCCAATGAGTGGTGGCATTACAGATACCACAGTAAGGTCCTTTTTTATGGGGACTGCTGATCTCATTGTTCTGCTGCTTTCTGGGGGACTCCTCATTGGGGCGGTTCTTTTCTGGAGCAGGACAATGTGTTCTTACTTTATGAGGGGCTTCAAATGTTTCTGCATGACTGCGTAGGAATTCCACCATCTCCAAGACGTCCTTGCCTTTAGTGTAGGCAGGGGCCATGGCACAATAGAGGTCTACGTAGGGCAAGGTGGCCTGCTTCAGGGCTGCTCTGACGTCAAATCTTTGGATTGTGTTTGAGCCCAGTAGCACCTGTGCATTGTGATAGAAACGGTCTGAAAACTCGTGTAGCATCTCTTCCTTTTTGAACTTGATTGATCCAAATTCCGACTTCTTAGTATATAAGATGTCCCCCCTCCAAACTCATTAAGTACTGCCGTTCTTGCCTCATCATAGGACCAGTTGTGCTCTGGGAGATGGGGCATGACTAGGTCCATACTGATGGGATCAAGGGTGTTTGTGAGCGTGGTAGCCTTGTTGTGATTGGAGGCGCCCCTCATAGAAATTTTGAAGAGACATAAAGAGTGGATGTTTCCATGTCTGTCAAATTTGGGCAGATTCAAGGGTTTGAATTGTTTAGTGGGGGTGGCGTCAGTCTACTTTGCACTGGCAGGATTGAATGGAGATCTTTCTGGAATTCTTGTGCATGGCGCTGTTCTTGGCAGAGTTGCAAAGCCTTGAGTGGGTAGGGTGGTTAAGACCTCTGGGATATGGCAGAGCTCCTGTGACAAGGAGCTTTCCTCCTCAGAGGACCCAAAGTCCTCTACCACAACACTGGTGGGTTGTCCTGCACTACTTGGGGGGCTTTTAGCTTTATGTGCCTGAACGTTGCAGTGGCACATCATGGTAGCCAAGGTGCCAGTCTCTTTCTTGAGTGCAGACAGGCGGTCCTTTGTCCCAGTGATATCCATCTTGGCGGCCAAGTTCCTGCAGCCAGTCTCTAAGTGACAGTTGACCTTGGCTAGGCTTGCCAGCTTGGCCTGGAGGGATCCGACTTCTTTCTCCAGGGACAGGACGTTTTGAAATGTGTTCTCCATTTTCAAGCCGTACCCTTCAACAACCCGTGTTAGAGTGGCCAGCTTCTCTTCCAGGGAAGATATTCTGGCTGACTCTTCAGATGTGTTGGTTTCAGCAACAACAGGTACAACAGGAGGAGGACGATTTACTAATGCTTCTTCTACTTGAGCAAGGCGGGCTTGCAGCTGCTGGACTGCATTATCACTAGCATCCAGTTGGTGGGCTGCATTCCCAATGTCTGTACTAACATCATTCAAGAAGCGTTCAGTGTTAGTGCAAGAGGTGTGGACAGCTCTAAGCCAGAATCAAGAGGCACCTCTTGCATCCATCACTTTGTCTACCACCTGCTGCAGTCTGGCGTTTAGGAGGGCAATCAACTCATCAATGTGTGAGTGAGCTTTTCCCCCCATGTGTTGATTTGCCAGGACCACGGCATGGAGGTTGCCAAAGGCAGCATTCATCTCAGATAGGGTAGAAGACCACTCCTGGTGGAGAGACATCACTGAGGAGCCAAGGGTGGCAAGCTCCAAGTTTTGTTGAGCAGTAACAATATGAAGGTGCTTGATACTGGGCTGGACAAAGGTGCTTAAGAAGTCCACACAGACAGACTGATCAGCCAGGCGCTCCTGGAGAAGCTGAATGGTAGCATTCCTGAAGCAGACAAACACTTTCCATTTGGCTTCCTGGTTACGCAGGAATGAGAACACACCCAGAGCGCCATCAGGCTGCTCTCCAGGATAGAGAGAGAACCCGCGGAGCAGCTGGTCTGCGGTCTGGCGTACAGTGTCCCTGTCAAACCCTTGAGAACACAAGGGCCCAGCGGGGACAGGCAAGATCTGGATGAGCTCCCAAGGAAGGACATCAGGGGTTAGTGACCACGGGCTTGCTAATATTGAAGTGTGCCTCCTGCTCCATGTTGCTGGTGATCATCTTGTCACCAAACGCAGAGGAGAAAGCACAGGGCAGATTGGTGGCCAAGGGCGACCCTTGGCCTCTTCTTGCAGTTTCTTGATTCATCAGGCTCCAACCACAATTTTGGTTGGGCTCCAATGTAAAGCTTTCTGGGTTGATAGCGCTTATGTTCACGGCTATGACTCTTAAGTTGTTAGTTGGGACCTGCAAATAAAATCCTACCTGTCCTTTTTTACAAGGACTTCTCAAAGAATAGGAAGTAAACTTTATTATGCTTTTATTTACAAAGTCTCTAGCCCAGCTGGCCTACGTGATTTCTGATAAAGAGGTGATAAAGGTTGTTATTTAGGGCTCTCAAGTGGTGCTTTAAATACTGCTCTGTGTGCAGTGTGGTGGCCTCTTGTCAAGATCCTGGGCATCTGGTCCTAGCTGTGATCCTGTTCAGCTGACTTGCAATGGTCTGATTGGTTGTGACAAGTGGTGTAGGGTTTGGGAGAAGGCAAGATCAGGCCTCTCCTGTACAGCTGGCCTCTTGGCATGCGCTAGTTGGTTGAATATGTGAGCCACTTGATTGGCTGAGGAATAAATCTTGGGATTTTCCGGCGGGAAATGGTTAGGGATTTACTGGCAGAGAATAGCTTGGGATTTACCAGCAGAAAATAGATAACAATATACTGGCAGAGAATAACTCAGAATATACTGGCAGAGTATGGTGACAGACAGCTGCATATTGGATTGGAACTTACGGCATAATCATGTCTGGTTTGAATCTGGCAATCAAGTCAATTATGTGTCAAACAAGGGATTTACCGCCAGTAAATTCCCCTGGGTTGTTATGTAGCTTATCAGTTGGATATAGAAGATATAATAGATGGATGCTGCAGATACCAAAGGTGATCCAATTGTTGTAGTTGATTGTCTAATATCCCAATGAATTTGCTGGCAGAAATTACAAGTGATATAGATTTACTGGCGGCAATTAGTTATCTTCTAGATTTGTTGGTGGTAATTGACTGATCTGATGATTTACTGGCAAGAAACAGCTAACATAGGATTTACCGGCGGTAAAACCCCATGACGCTGCCAATCAGTGATTATTGACTTTGCTATACCAGTTTGCTTGACCATCATTGATAGTCAATTTTGGGTGTCTTTACAGTTACCTTGGAACAAGGACAGGAAAGCAGTGATTGGAAAGAAGAGGTGGCCATAAAGTTAGCTACAAAGTTGAAGGAGGGTTTACTACAGTTCTCTAACAAGAATCTGGAGCTAAATCAGCGGATTGCACGGTTAGAGACAGAGCTTGCCAAAGCTCAATTACAACACATGGAAACTGGAAAGAGTAAGGCTGGGTACAGCAAAGCAAGTTGACACACCCCCATCCCTCCACAGTGATCAACCTTAAGAAACCTCTTTCAAAAAGCCACCTCTCTGGTGGCCTCTTAAGGGATATATAAAACATTCTGCTTCTTCATTAAAGATATACTGCATCAAGCTCCCATTATTTCTTTTTTGGTAACTTCATATCACAGCACAGTTTAAAAAAGCTTAATATAACCTTTTAAGCCCAATAATGATCCAGAGAAGCCAAAAAAGCTGGAGATATAGTTTCAGTTTCCAAATATCATTGAGCTCTCAAAGATGTTAGAAAACCATAATTCTTACCCAAGGGGGCTAGTTGCAGAAGAAAAGGTAGAGGCATGGAGGGTCTACCAGGCAATAGGGTCTGAATTGACTACTTGGAATGCGTTTTAAAAAAGAACTACACAATGCTGTAACTGTGCAAAAAGCTGCAGTTAGAGAAAAGTAAAGAAAGTGAGATTGTCCCAAGAAATATTTATTGAGAAAAAAGAAAGGGATTATTACCCATCAAGAGATCACCAGGGGTGACAGGTGAAAAAGGGTTTCTTAAGGTTGAATTTTGAAACCTGTGACTGATTCTATTAGGGCAGCATAGAGAAATTAACAATTGTGGTAATTGGTGAGAAATAATGATAAGCCATATAATGGCAGTTGTACCTATTAGGTAACAGGTTAAGTTGATCCTGAGATTAGATTGATTTCTGGATTGCTAATGATTTGGCCTGTTACAACACCATCCCAAGTTCTATCTTTTATTGACATGCTTTCATACTGTTCTGCTGACCAGATGTCAGTGCCTTATTCCAGGAAAATGTCAATTCCTGGAATCCAGAACTATCTGGGTTATTGTATTGGCTTCAACTTATTGTGTGCTGCTCTCAACCAGGGGGGACTATTCTTAGTTTATGACCCAGAGAAGTAAACTATCTCAGTAGCACAAGTAAAGCTGCAATATGGATGGGCATTATGTTTAGATTGGAGGTGGGAGTTGCCAGGAATATTCCTTCAGAGGCAGAGAAGGTATTAAACTAAAAATTAGGGCTTGAAAGCCTATTCTAAAGGGTGATTTCCTCCGTGACAACCTTTTCTATTTGTAATTCTGCTTTCTTTCAGAGAGAGTACCAATTAAATTTAATAGGGTGGCCTTTATATTTGGTTCTAGGCAATCATTTTTCCTTAAAGTTGGTAGGGTGATAAAAACTACCTATACTACCACTGTTGCAACTATACTATGTATTATAACTGCAGAAAAATTGAGGAGGCAGGAAACTACATTTTATTGAAAGAGTAGAATTATTTATCTTATCGGTGAGATACCAGAAGATAGCCTTGAAGGGACAATATCTTCAGCTTGATATACATGAAAAAAGGGTTGACTCTATTAGTATGACATCTGTGAAATATAGCTTGTGGTGATGGGAGGTGAAATCAATAGTTGGATATACTCAAGCTTTTTATTATAAGGGAATGAGTCAAGCTCTTGGTCAACCCACGAGGATTTAGACTTTTTATAGCACACACCAATGGGAAAGAGCTGAAATCAAGCATCCAAAGCTGATATTTGAAAGAATGTTGTGCACTTTTGAGGGCTCAGCAAGGAGGGCAAGGCAGTGTAATCCTAACGGTAGGATTGGATTTGTACTAAGCCAAACAGTTAGCAGAGAGGAAGAAAGAAGGACAAATTATCTTGACGCTGATATTACTTGGATTTGTAATGAAGAACTTCTCTAGAGACGTCTAGGGAGGGTGCACTGAAGTACAAGAGATACACAAGAGAAAAGAGTATGTAGAGCTTAGAGTTTATTGAGAATAAAATGGGAATATATACTGTAGATAGATACCACAGAATAAGGTGGAGTAATAAGATCACTTACCACTCACACAAGCGGAGGGTAGATCCTGAAAGTGAGACAAGCAGGGAGAAATTGATACTGCTCCTTTTATGGAAGGGGTATAGTTTTGAGCACCAAGGTTGAAAGATAAGAAATTTAAATCTGTCCCTAGATTTGAACCCAGCAAGGGCAAAATCAATAAAATCTGAATGTGGCCATTCACAACAAAGAACCACAGGAAAATTCCTTCTTGATGATAAGTAGCACCTAAAAATTTGAGCTAAAATTTAATGGTGACACTTTTGAAACCCTGACCCTGTAAAAATACTGAAAAGGATTGAATGCCACCCAAATAGCAGACCTCAAATTAAATTCTGTAATTGAATTTTTACACATGCCAAATCTCATCATTTTTGCTATGAAAGATGGCAGAACATGCCTTGAGTAGAAGTTAGCATGAAAAATATAGGTTGTAACCAGTAACAAAATATATAAAAATATTGAAATGATAGTTATCCTGGAATTTGACTTTTTATAAATCTTTTAGTGGATAAGCGGAAACATATTTCAAATTGAAAGCAAAAATGCCACACCAATGAAAAATTAAATCAATCGAAATTTGTATTATAAAAATAAAATTAAGAAGCTGGCACACTAGAATTTTGATTTAAGTATGAGTATAGGAAGAGTCCAAAGGCTTTGGATCGGGGCAATTGCTATAAGAGGCTGCATTGCAAGGTTAGAGACATGGGTTGTAACTATGGGTTTGATAATATTGCCAAGGGAGTAGAATTAAATCCTCGCATTTCTATTTTGATGATCCTCATCCTTCCCTTTGCCTAATAAATATGTTAGCCATGTGGCAATCCGTCATATTACCTCATACTTGATGATCACTCTCCAGTAGATCAAGCTGCAATATTTTTAGCCTACAAGCCAAATCTATTTCTCAAATAAAAATATTCCTCACACAACTATATCGCTTCATTGTCCATAAGTTTAAATTTATTTAGCTTAAAAATGCAACGGTGTGATATATAAGGGATAAATTAATAAGAGTAAAAAACTAAACCTTAAATATAAGGCTGGGCTCCTAAGAGTTATAATTTTTTCTAGCCAGAAACAGTTTTGTCACCGAGCGATGTGTAGCCAATTTGGAAATCACTAGTTTTCTGTAGCAACATTTTCAAATCGAAGCAGCTTGAGCTTAAAGTGTGGATTCATCCGGCTGAATTAATCATTGCCGCTCCTACACTACTTATGCGATGGGAAATTGAAACTTGGTATAGCTGGCAATTTGAAATCTGGATCCCAAATATTATGCCAAAGTCCTAGAGCTTGATGCAGATCTAACTTGATATAAGCAATTCCAAATGCTGCCATTAAATTAATCCTGTGCCTTGCTTAGCTCTTTTCCACAAGAGGGTTAATTCCTTAGGTCTTAGATTCACGAGCAGGGCTAAGTAGACATATGACTAAGCTTAATTCCCCAGCCATTTAACATTCCATCCGGATTATATCAGCTTGGCGAGATTAGCAGCTATGATGGCATCCCATATCGATGGCTAAACCTAATGGTTGATAAATGTATTCTTGCTAATGAGATTATCACATATTTGGACTAAGTGAATCTATTCTGAATAAACATTTCTCTTTAACAACCAAGGGATTGCATTTGGTACCAAACCTTTTGTTTAGAATAGGTTGGCAAGTAGTGATTAATCTAGAGTGGTAAACTTATGGCCAATGGTGATTTTTTCAGCAAGTTGATATCCTATGTTTACAGTACTGCCTATAGATTAATCCATTTCATAAAAGAGAAGGGGGACTCCTGATATCAAAGTCACTTGGACATCTTTGAGAATTTCCAGGTAAAGCCTTTATTTATAAATGTTGAGGCCTCTGCTGATGAGCCATAACAAGTTTGTGGAGTTGAACCTCTTTGTAATTGTCCCCAGTTTATGTGGGGGTTGACGACCATGCCATGGGTTTGAAATCCAGTTTAATTATGCCTGGCATGTTCCTGAGCTGCTGGAGCTCTTGAGGAATCCCATCATTAAAAGGGTGTATATAGTGATTTTTCAGGAGGGCTGCTTTGGGTGCCAAGTTTCAATTGTTCCTTTTAAAAAAGGGTGCCAAGTTTCAAGTTTGACGTGGGAATAAAAATCTAAAGTAAAGGATGGAGTTTGATTGGTTGGGGGGTGGATCAAAAGGTTGATTTCGGGAATTGGTGGATCTGGTTTGATTGGCAAATGCTAATCCCAACCCTCGATGATTGCTTTTATGCGGTTAATGCAATGCCGCATATTTGCTCGAGGGATATGGTTAGATACGAGTAAATGGTGCTGCTTTTGGATGGTTGATTTGAAACATGTTGGTTTGCTTAGAGGCATGTCGTTGCTTTGGAAAGGTTCCAACTGATTTGTTTACATGGGATG